>OMOU01076441.1:0-10344 GCA_900312585.1 Malacocephalus occidentalis | reverse complement strand
CCATGGTGGCTGTGCATTGTGTCCACGTAGAGCCTGTTTGTTTATGTGCATCTGGGCATCTGTTGTGTGTGTGTGTGTGTGTGGCAAGATTACACATGCATGATTGGCCATTCATGTTCAAGTTTGGAGGAAAGACAGAAGACTAGTTCACACACACACACACACACACACACACACACACACACACACAGACACACTAGGCACTCAGCCTGTGTTGTTGATGTTGGAACATTTCAATTGAGGCTCTAAGGCCTGCAGCTGTCCGTCTCGCCGGTCTGAATGGGAGGGGCCTCTTTTTTTTTTTCTTTTTTTTTTTCCGGCGGGAAGGGGAGCAGCTTGTGAATGCTCTCCCGATGAGAGATGAGGCATATTGAAAACTATATTAAATTACCCTGATTAACAATTTAGCCACGATCAGGCGAGCCATTGGGGGCACTCTATGGGGAGGCCCGGTTGCTATTCATCCCCACAGCACCGGGGTCGAAAGGTTCCCCAAGTTCACAGGCTCGGGCCCTTTGTTATGCTAACGCGTCGTCCAAATCAGCTGCCCCCGCGCCGGGGCCAGGCGCGGGCACTTCCCTGAGAATGTTCCGGGAGTCGTCGCACCACTGTTTTCATCTGAAACCCCGCTACTGCACACACACACACACACACACACACGCACACGCACGCATGCACGCGCACGCGCATGCACGGACGCACACACGCACATGCACAGGCAAACGTGCGCGCGCGCACACACACACACACACACACGCACGCACACTGACACGATGGCAGACACATGCACGTAGACAAATACACGCATACCGCAAACACACACGCAACACACACCCGGATGCAGACACATACACGCGCACACACGGACGGACACACACGCACGCACACACACACACACACACGTCTACACACACGGCTGCAGACACATGCACATACACAGACACATACACACACGCACAAATGCAGACACACACACACATTCATATATATTTGTGTACACACATGCATGGTGTGTGTGTGTGTGTGTGTGTGTGTGTGCGTCAAAGAGTAGGATTGGACAGAAGGTCACTCTGTCCTCAAAATAAATAAGGAATATTTTACATTAGTTTTCTTAAACAAAGGCAATAAATACGATCCAAACATATTTTCCATATCGTCGGACACATCCAGAGTAAATGTTGTAAAAATTGTAAAATACCACACTACTCTTGTTACATTTTCTGTATACGATCCTTCCAATATTGCTAAAGACAAATATTCAATGAAAGATCAAGATTTAAATCAAGCTGGAAATTAAACCAATTCATTACAGGGAAAATTATTAAATGAAGCCATTAAGTATTCAGCCAAGACATGGAGGTGATCCGAACAGCGTGCTGAAACTAAGAACGAGCAGGGACGCGTCGACGCTAGCTGTCGTCATCTCTCTGCAGAGAGACGGGCCGCGCATGTGAGCTGATCAGACGACACGCATTAGAGGTGATGACCGCAGCGCTGGTCAATCACCCTTGACCCCCAAGGTCAAAGTCTTTAGCCTGACAACATGTGTCAGTTGAGCTGATTCCATTCCATAGGAAGCGTGACGAACCGGTAAGAATTTGTCACAAAAATGTCATAAATGTTACATGTTTTGTCTCACCTTAACCTAAAATCTGATTTATTATTTTAGAATATGTGTTTCGTATATTTTAGAAATATTTAATTTTGGTAGCTTTTAACATAAATGTTTATATGTGTATACAGCCAGCAACCTAGTAGCATAATAATGTAATTAATAATATCATTTAATTTTATATAATACATTGTACATACCATGAAGTGAGGATATAATTACTTAATTATGGTATAGCAGTATCAGTAGGAATCAGGCACATGCACAGATACATTATTATTATTATTACAAATTTAAAAGGCATAAACAAGGCTAAAAACACAGACACACTCGCACACACACACACACACACACTCTCCCTCTCTCTCTCTCACACACACACACACACACACACACACACTTGGGCAAACAGAACAAGAACATGCAACGACATGCATTATTAATGCAACAAAAAATAAATTAAAATAAACAAAATAAACAAAATACACAAACACTATGCAGATAGATAATAGACACATGATGGGGGGAGCGAGCTGTATGGAATGCAGCCTGGCCAAAACAGCAACACTCCTCTCTCTCACACACTCACACGGAGTCCCAGCAGAAAAAGAAAAAAGAAAAACTCTGTTTAAAAACCCTATGGCAGAAAATAGACAGGGAGTCTCGCCTGGGCCGCCAGTTTCCAAATTTGCAAGAGGAAAGTGAGTGTCGTTTTGATTTAACAGAAAATATTCAGTCATATCCACACGTTAGCCTCCCCCAATACAGAGGAGCCAACGAGACACACTAACCCAGCCACCTCGAGAGACAATAAGAGAGCTAATTCAGCTAGCATTAAGGCTTGATTATAATGAGTATCTCTCTCTCTCTGTCTGCCTATCTCTCTCCGTCTCCCCCTCTCTCGCTCTCTCTCTCTCTCTCTCTCTCTCTCATGGTCATTAACACGCCCCTCTCTGCTTCACACACACACACATACACACACACACACACACAATAACACACACACGTTTTCTTTTGTTCAACAGTACAGTACACAACACCGGGGCCTAAATGAACAGTCGTGATTATGACCCTTTTTCTTTTTCAGACCACGACAGAATATATATCAGAACAAAATCATTTCAAAATAAAAAATCAACAGCACAAAGTCTTGAAATGGAATGACATTTTAAACATATAGTATAGTTTTACCAATGCAATGCACCAGAAAACAAATAAGTCAGTGTTCCATTTGGCACATTTGGCACATCAGGACCCAGGGGCCATTCTGTACAGTGAAACTCTGGAGGAGACAGGAGACGACAGTATGTAGGAAATAGACAAAAAATAATAATATATGATGCAATATGAGATGCATTTCCAATGTGTCTGTACAGCGTATGTTGTCTCAATGGCCATCCTTTGATGCTGCTCCTGCTGCTTAATTGCAATCACTGGAAACCAGCTGGATGGGAGCTGGGAGAGAGCCGATTGGTTGAAATGGAACCGCATCATTTGGAAAGAGGAAATAGCCTGATAGTGCGTTAATTTCGTCCGTCATTAAAAAATAAGAAATGCGTGCATTTAGTGGGAGAGGTTGTCTGTAACAACACGGCATGTGTGTGTGTGTGTGTGTGGACGGGACTTGTTCCTGCCTTAATGGAATGACACTGTAGTATCTTAGGTGTCAACGGTGGTCTGTGCTGACATTTATACATGCAGCGATTTAAATAGCTGCAGTGCTAAATATTCAAATTACTAGATGGAATAAGAGAAGAAGAGAAAAAAGAGGCTTTAACCAATGTTAACCCTTGAAGACTTTTTAGCTCCCGGCAAATTCATCCAACTGGAAGCTGAGCTGAACTCTGTCTGGGCTCTGAAATGGACTCAATAAAACTGAATAATCCCTTTAACACAGATCATGAATGTGAAAGGCGTTTTAGCGTTTGACCAATTATCAGCCAATACTATTCAAGATTGTGGCTCCGTTTTTGAAAGCATTCAGATGACGGGACGTCTGGCAAGGAAATTTAGACAGTGGGTGTCTACTACAGTATGGGGAACCGACTGGGTGTCTGTCTGTGTGTGTGTGTGTGTGAGTGTGTGGGTGTCAGTGCATGTGTGTTTGTGTATGTGAACATGTGTGTGTGCGTGCGTGCGTGTGTGCACGTGTGTGTGTGTGTGCGTGTGTGTGTGTGTTTGCGTGTGTCAGAATTATTCCATTTAAGCATTAGGGTCTCTGTTTCTGCTCACTACATTACACATAAATTATTCAAATGTGGTGACATTTGCATTGCAATTTGCCTTCTTGTAGATTACACGGAATGAGGAAAGATTTCCTTGCACCAAAGCAGTCCATTCAGAGCCATTTCTGCCTCAAATGGTGGCGGCCTCTACTCTATTTTGTTCTATTTTCATGCTTTGAGGTATATTGTTGTGATCAGCGACACACATTTCCTACAGATGTTTGACTCATAGAATAAGAACATTTTGTATTGCTCTCAACGCCACTTGACAGCCCACCCAAAAATGGCCTCAGTATATCTTGCTGGAATAAAGTCAGTTAGGCACAGTGATTATCATTTTTGTTTTTGCTTTACTGTCACACCCAAATGGTCTTTATTTATATTGCATGGTCTGCAAGTTGGGAACTAAAAATAACGTACTATTGACAGAGAGAATGTCATGTGTGTTTAAGCACATTCAGCAGCCGAAATGTTTACATCACACACTGAACTTCCTGGTTATTGTGTGTAATCTACACATAATATGATTCGCAGACAATGCTGAGCAGGAATATTCAGACATAGATCTGTTAAGAAAATTAACTCCAGGGAGAATACAGTTCAATCAGAAGCAGTCAGCGTACGTAATGTGATGTGAAATATAATAGAATTGGAGGGGTGGGGTGTATACAGTATTTCCCTTCAATAATAGACATGAAGAAATACAAAAGAAAAGAGAAACTTTAAATGAGGCATTAATTATTAAATACCATATTTATTCTTCCTGTGTATTATTTAGCATTTCTTAGTTCCATTTATTTTCCATTGAGACAATCATTATCACACAAACAAGTGTTTAAAGGTGCTGCATAAGATTTAAGATTTAAGACAATATCAGTGTAATTCGTTAGAAATGGCGCAGCCATCCGTCAGCCATTAGTGAGTGAAATGTGCTGTGAGACTATCTGCTCCAAGTTAACTGCGCCTGCCTCTGGGTGAGCTCATTTATATTTTAGACCACGCCCCATTTATTTTTGACCAATCAGTGCATCCTCTCCCCTGATTGCTTTTTTTTTGCTTTGATTTATTTGTTTATTTGTCAGGGACAATGCAATGTCTGGTTAAGCCTTTCTTCATTAAGTAAGGAAGGAGTTAACTATAAAATACAGGTTTTAGAATATATAAAATACAGTTAATAACTCAAACAGAGATAGACATCACCTCTGTAGGCTATAGTGTATGTTTGTGTGTGTGCATGCTGGTCTGTCTGTGTGTGTGTCTCTGTGTGTCTGGGTGTGTCTGTGTGTCTCTGGGTCTGTGTGTCTGTGTGTCTAGGTGTGAGTGTGTGGCAACATCAGGTCTTGAACTCACATCTCCATGGTTCAATGTGCTTGTGATTAAGTCATTTATATGTTGACATAGTACTTGATAGTGTACCTTCATTAATTCACAGTATGAAGTAGTGTAACGCTCATAAGCTTTTTGTAGATTTTTAGAAATTGTTTTAATAAATGTTCTATTCTGTGCAAAACCAGACTCTATACTTCCCACACAAATAAACAGAAAACATCAAATAACAATGGCACAAATGCCTGTTATACATTGTACTGATATTGAGTTATAAAGCAATGGATAAGTACCCAAATGTATTCTCATTTTTAATTGAACAAAGGAAAGTCACCTACTATCAACTCACTTCTTTAAAATAACAAAATAATCCCTGAATGTCTGAACTAGGTGACACAAAGGGTTTCGTCTTTGCTTTGCGTATTTGACAGACACACCTTGATTTGAACATATGATATATGACAATACTTCTTATTCATCCACACTCCGATACTTCACAAGCATCCGCTGTCTCATGTACTTTGTTTCTTGTATTGTCATTGCTGTACCACTTTCCAGAAGCAAACTACACTATTACTCGTGTTGTTCAAGCTACCATCTCACTGGGTTTATTAGTACTCACACATTCACACAAGTGACAACGTATGAGGCCTTATATGTACTTTACTAGATGACCTTATAGGCTGACTACCTTTCACCTGTGCAGCCCACCCTGTATTGTAATGGTTCACTATGACAAAATCCCTATGATGAAAATCACTGCATGTCATTCTCCCACGTGAGCTCAATACAAATCCACGTGTTCGTAACAAAACTGCATCAATCTATGCATTCTTTTAAAGAAAGCACAAAGCACTGTTGAGCGCACGACACGCAGGCCTCCTCCAGCATCCTCAGCTGATGCAGGTGCAGAGCTGTCATGTGTTCCGCTGTGTGCGGTCCTTGCGTCCTCCAACGGAGTCCTGCGCTACGCCTATTCAAAAACGAGACAAAAAATATCCATAAAAAAAATACGTCTGTGTGTGTTTTCGTATCAAAAACCTTCTTAGATCATTTCATCATACGTTCGTACCGCATCGACAAAATAGCCGCGTGCCGCGTGTATTATTACCCGCCGGTACACAGGCATATCCTCGGACACCTACAGTACCCCCAGTCTTAGCATGACCTCTACTGCAGTTTTGGAATCTTGTACGAGCGGAGCGGAGGTAGAGTCCGGCGGTTTTCACTGCAGGCGACACCGTTACGGTAAGATGACGGCGGCGGCGACGACGACGGTGCTTTATTAAGAGGACACACGCCACCATCACGTCGACAAAACAACAACAAACAAAAAGGGCTTATGTGCTCCGTGCCGGGGCTGCTCAGCGCGACGGTAGCCGGGGAGCATCGACATGGTGAGTCTTGCTAACAGCGTCCAGTCTTGTGGTCAAGACTCGTACATGCACACACACACACGCATATATATATAGTATTATATACATGTGTGTGTTTGTGTGTGTGTGTGTGTGCACACTGTGGTGGCTGCTGTCTTGCATGCTATATCCGGGGATGGTACTGATAGCAACCTGCTAGCCTACTGTATGTAGCCGGTTAGCCTCACTGTATGTGAAGGGGAACCTCTGGGTGGGAATATGGCAACAGTAGGGGGTTGATGTGCATGCCCTGTGTGTAGTTGACACACACACGCCACTGCATAGTGCCATTAAGTGTAGTATGTGTGTGTGTGTGTGTGTGTGTGTGTGTGTGTGTGTGTGTGTGGAGAGAGTCTGCTTTTTTGTTGGGTGATGCCATGTGTGTGTGTGTGTGTGAGTCTCACCTGGCCGCCTCGGCTCAGCTTGACCTCGGCTTGCCCACCGAGGTCAAGACACCATGTCACAATGTTGGCAAACGTATTTACTTTGCATTTGCTATTGTGTGTCTACATGGTCATGAGTTTTGGTGGGACTGCTAGTGACCCCACGACACGAGTCACACTGCTGGTACCCTACGACTGTGTAATGCAGTAACGAAGGATATTACACATCATGACACATCAACGCCCCTGAACTGCAATCTGGCTTTCTCCTGTCTGAAGCTAGCCACAATCATGCACGCATGTTCACTGTACCACAATTGGTGGGTGAGACTAGAGCATCTCTTTAACACGGGATGCCAACATTGAGTGTGGCTATTAAACACATAATTCCTTATGGACGACCCATGACAAGGTAATGCGTATTCACACGTAGGCTTGTCTATTATCTTTATGTACTCTGACTGACCCCCAACTTAAATTGTTCCACCATTCCATTCAAATCTACCAAACTCGGTAGGCTACGAAAGCAAGCAGTGTTTTAAAAAAAACTTCTGGGCCTGCATATTAATGTCACACTTAAATGAGTAGATTAGTGATGTATTTGCTAATTATTTCCAGTATTTAATGTTATTAGTGTCAGGCTATTATTCATTACCGAGCGTCAACACAGTTTGTTGCATGGTAAACAAACATGCCTACCTAGTTTTATTTCCAAAACATGGCCTCTGTCAGGGCAGCCTGTTTTGAAGCTCTGTTATCTGAGCAGAGCTGTTTGTGTTTTGTATGTGTTAAAAGCCCCCTAGTATCCCACCAGGTGTGAGTGTGATTAGCCATCGCATGCCACTTCACAATTGCCATGTGACTACTGTCTAGTGACATCACAAGTGGGAATGTCCACCTAGTAGATGTATGCTGACTAGAGTAGTTTAACTGTTGGTACAGTCCACTGGGTTGGCTGGGTTTTTTTCTGTGGTCTTTGAGAATCGTTACACCCTTAACATATGATATGTCTTTTGTTCTAGCAATATTGTCTTGAGTCATAGTACAACATGATTACGGCTCAATGTACAAAATGCATACCTCTATATTTATGAACATTTACTTTCTGTATATGCTTCTTCTTATATGCACTATAGACTCTGGATACTCTTGTATAGTTTCTGGATATTCTTATTCTTATATGCACTATAGATTCTGGATACTCTTACATTGCATTGTAGATTCTGTATAGATTCTGTATATTCTTATATGCACTGTAGATTATGGATATTCTTTTATGCACCGTTAACTCTGCATACTCTCATATGCACTATGGTTTCCACACATTCAGACACTTGCACTGCTCCCTCACTGGATATACCCTGCTGTTCACCCCAGTGTACAAGCACCACTGAGTATACCTCTGTCCATACTGGACATACCTCAATGTATATCTCTGCCTATGTTGTACTCTGTGCATGTGTACTCTGTGCAATGACAATGACGTTTAATCTAATCTAATCTAATCTAAAATGGCACCTGACTTTGGCCAAACTTAACTTGGGGAGTCCTCACCCGTGCGCTGATGGTTGCTGATGGTTTCATGGGCAGAATGTCACATATGTGATAGATCTCGAGTGGTTGTGGGTATCATTGCAGCCCTGATCCCACACACAACACACATACACAACACACACAAAACACACACAACACACAACACACACACACACAGCAAGCCCAGTGTTGAATTGATCTCTGCTCACAGGGGGGTCAAATGAACTGGGCGAGATAAGGAGGCATGCTGGTTTAATTTCCTTCGGGCCAGAGGCCTTCCCGAGTCTCCCGTTGAGATGTGGTCAAGTCTCGACACACTGTACACACGACTGGCTATTGACCTATATACTCGGTAACCAAGTATTATGTCCAGAAAATAAGAAAGACAGACAGGCTATGTTGGGAAACATATTATGGTCTGTCAACCTGCCATGGTAAATGAGCCATTCTAAACAGGCTTTTGTTTGTATAGGCTAGGTCTGGGTACAATGATATAGGGTAGGCCTATCGGTATTGTAGAACGCCCATCGCTACGTGATATGCTAAGAGATGCGTGTTGTATTTAGCCAATAGACGGGGAGGATTCTGTCAATCATAATTGCTAACCTAGCCGCCGCGAGGCTCCTCCCCCTCCCCCGCCACTCATTAACAGTAATCTAGGCACACCTGCGAGATAGCACTGACTCCTATTGATCGCGTCACGTGCCGAGCTACCACTGTGGCTCTGCCCCAACGGAGCGCAGATAAAGGAGCAGCATGGCAGGAATGATTCGATCCACGTGAAGCGCAGTGAGGATTGATCTCGCCATGCACCTGGCTGCCATCGAGCCCCCATGCGTCGCTAAAGCGCAAGCTAGGCTACCTGCTGCGGGAGTGCTGCCGTCCGCTCGGGCTGCTCGGGAGTCTTGACGGGCTGACGTTTGTGACACATCGCCGATATCTTCGCCGCAGTGATTGTTGAGTTCCAAACGACATGGTCGGCGATTGTATTTTTCAGGGCGCGCGGTTTCATAACCTATTGATTTGCACGGACAGAAGCCCACTGCCGAGTTTTCAGAAAGAACAGTTTATTGATAGATTTGAAAAGATTGATTTTCCTTTTTTTTAAAGATGGACTACACAGAAACCGCTTGATCGGTAGTGAGATTGAATGCACACTGAATGAGTTACTTTCTCCCCATTCATCATTTATTTAATGTTTCCTGTTTGAGGGAGATGTAGACAGACCTCGTGTGTGATGCGTACACATGCCCTTGTTGACCTTGCCTTGTTGACCTTGCCTCATACTGTAAGCGGCATGATGTAGCCCTTCTCTCCGAATTCAAACCAAGCATTGGCTCGCAATACGGCTGCAGGTTCGGTGGCCTTCTCGATCCGTAGTTTAGCGTATGTTTAAGCGCATGCGTATCCGAGTGAAATTGGACCTACTTTGGATTGTTGAAATAATGTTCAATGTCAGATTAGATTAGTGTTTTAGAATCGCAGATATCAGGCCTACTCGGAGAACAGTCCACCGTGTTCCAAGTCAACCAAACCTCTGCGTCTGCCTTCGTTTCAGGGCCTGTTCCGCGTGTAATCGGCCGTCATGCTGGCCTTTACCCACTGCGCTATTTTGTCTCGAAGCATAGCGTACAAAAAAATAGCACCGTTTTTTTTGTGTGTGTGTGTGTGTGTAAAGTTTTGGGATGAAAAAAAAAGTCAGCTTTTAATTTTCTCTCCACTGAAAATGTCATGTCGCCTAGATCTAGCCTGGCTATACTATACAACGCCCTTTAGTTTTTCCAGTGGCTTAAGTCCAGGCAAATTATAGTTTGTTTTGACCCTTAATGAGACAAGCTTGATGCAGATTT
>OMOU01076440.1:0-11930 GCA_900312585.1 Malacocephalus occidentalis | reverse complement strand
AGACGTCATGTCTCCCTGCAGAGAGACAGGGACAAATATATATATATATATATATATATATATATAGAGAGAGAGAGAGAGAGAGAGAGAGAGAGAGAGAGAGAGAAAGAGAGTAGATGTGACAGTGAGCGAGAGAGACAGATATAAAGAAGAGCAGTGAGAGAGAGAGAGAGCCAGAGAAAGAGACAGAAAGAGTGACAGAGACAGAGAGAGGGAAGTTAGGAGTACACATTCGGAGTACAGATTCTCCAAAAGGCTCTCAGTAAATCTCGAGGTTCTGGAGATTCGTGTGGTCGTCGGGGGTGGTGGTGCTGTTTTCAAAGTGCCAAGTAACATTTGGATAAATAATCCCCCGTTTTCATCACAAAAACGACAGCAAAAGTGTGACCCTTTGGGGTGAACATCTTGGTGGAATCCAATTGGCCTCCGCTGTGGATTTACCAATCTCTCTGCCTCCTATTCTCCCGAGTATACGCACAGCCATAGTGCGTATCCACAACCCTTATTTATCATATACTCAGAATCACAGAATGGTTAAGGTCACAAAACGTATTAAACCTCACCCCATGCATTGTTGTTTGTGTATGGATGTGGCAATTACACACGGAAGTTATTTTGTTAGTCATAATCAGAGGTAGAAATTCACCCAAACCGTCGCCATAGTTTTTACGTGGCGTTGCGGTGAATGGGGAAGAAACAAGACAATCAAGTTCGATGGGTTCTCACGCAACCCACCCACGTTTCCAACCTGTGATCTTGATATGTCGTAAATCTCCCGGTTCATCTCCACCCCATGAGAACTTTTTGTCATGCAAAATACTTGAAATGATGAAATGAAAGCAGAAAGGTGAATCTGAATTAAAAAACAAAATAGAGATTTATTACGTTGTTAATACTTCACTTTTAGAAAAAAATATGATATATACATGAGTATAATGAGCATTAATACAATATATAATACAATATACATGGCCTGGACATTCTACTTCTTTGACAATAAGAGTCACCAATGAAAGATGTTTTTGGGGGGTTTTTTTCAGGCACATACTGGACTATATATACGGTCCAGTATGTGCCTGAAAATGACACGTAGCAGCAAGAGACACATCTTTAGCATAACAAAAGAGACAGATGGAGGAACATCACATCCATACTAATCACACAGTGCCAACCTGCGTGCGACCTGCAAACAAACAAAACCACTGTGGTTATGAACGACAGGTCAACATTCATAAACTAAACAGCTGCCGTACAAAGTACAAAACATAATGGCCTCCGCACGCATTGGTCAACAAAGCATCGGATGTCTATTCAGACATGGAGCGACATTAGAGTGTCATTAGCATGCTAACTGATGAACCCTTTGTGCTTGGATTAGTCCAAGGGCTGCAACAGGTTTCCCGAGTACAAAAATAGACGTAGCTGGAAATACTTTGTATAATTCACTTTGCCTCTTTGACTTGAGCACATGTTAGTATTCAAATTTGCAACGGTTATTGA
This sequence comes from Malacocephalus occidentalis, assembly GCA_900312585.1. Taxonomy (NCBI): domain Eukaryota; kingdom Metazoa; phylum Chordata; class Actinopteri; order Gadiformes; family Macrouridae; genus Malacocephalus; species Malacocephalus occidentalis. The sequence continues at coordinate 10,430 of OMOU01076440.1, read as the reverse complement.
AATATCCACAAAAAGGCCAAATGGCTCGGCTGCTTCAAGCAAACACATCGTGTGTGCGACCACGGCGACGGCACAGAGTGGGTATGCGGTGGGGAAGAAAAACAACCGGTCAGTTCCAGTCGAAGGTGCGACCCACCAACTCAAAGAACTTCCGGTTGGGCTCATGGAAGAAGCGGTAGAGTTTGTGCAGGATGTCGGGGGCGACCTGGGGGTGCGCCCGACCCTTGGAGTCGTGCAGGCAGCGCTCACGACCGTGGTCCCTCAGGCAGTAGAAGCCCTTGGTCCGGTTGTAGTAAAAGTTGGACGGGTTAATCTGCGGTGGCAGCCCCAGGAACCTCTCCACCCGCTTCACCTCGGGGAAGGGGTCCCGGATGAGTGCGTCGCCGTCCACCACGTGCACGCTGGCCAGCGGGAAGTAGCGCAGCCAGTTCTGCATGTGCACGTAGTACAGGCTGCGGTTCAGCGCCTTGTAGCCCAGGTTCACCTCGCCGTCCTTCACCAGCACCTCCTCGATGGGCTGGTGCTGCTTGTGCTTCAGCAGGCGGTTGTAGAATACCTGCGTGTAGTCCGACAGCACGCGCTCCGTCGGGTCCCGCAGGATCAACAGCAGCCTCGCGCCGGGATTCATCCGGTGGAGGCGCCCAGGCACCTTGCTGGAGGTGAAGTAGGCGGGGGTCTTCTCCACCGTCAGCTGCCCCGGCAGGGCGTAGGGCATCTGGCCGAGGTACCAGGGCAGGCCCTTCTGGAAGTGGCTCTCCCAGTCGAAGAAGTGGACCTCATTCTGGGCGGCCGCCACGGCGCTGTGCAGGCTGAGCATCTCGATGAGGGCCCGTGTGCCGCCCTTGCGCACGCCGATGATCACGATGTCGGGCAGCCGCTGCACCGTTCCGTTGGCGTGGGCGATGCTCGTGGCGTTGTTGCTGCCGTCGCTCGGAGGAAGAAGGGGGGAAGGGGAAGCGGAAAGGGAGGAGGAGAGTGCCACGGGCGTGCAGGGGATGGGGGGGGACTGCATGGCGAGGAACAGCAGCCCAAAGAGAAAGGCCGCCATGACGGACGTCCAGACCTGGGAAGATTTCAGCCTGGCGAGGAGACCACAACTGTTTCCCACATCAGAGGAACAGCTGCCTGGAGACAATGGTTCTGCTTGGGAAATTTAAAAAAAATGTGACTCAGCTCCTTCCCCACTGGCAGCAGTAGCTGGACAGAATTACATAAAACAATGAAATGGCGGCATATGTTCACAGTGTCGCCGAAGCAACTTATGAGAGCAGGGGTCACAAATAGGCTGTTGAGCTTTGTAATGTGCAGAGGATTTTAATTATTGTCACTGTGATACTGTGTGTCTTTTTGTAATATGGAAGAGGCATGTAGGGCACCTACTGCCATGAACTAAGTGTTAGCTCTGCATGTTAAAGACCAAAATAGATTCATCCTTCATTCTAACTTCAAAGTGGCAGGCGAGGCATAGACTGCACACAAATACATGCTTTTTGTTGCCCATAAAAGCGGTCGTCTGTTGACTTTCTCGAACACGTGAGACGTCTAGGCCTATATGAACTGATCGGCTATGTAATAGGATATATTTAAACAATATACTTTCATTGAATAGCGTTGCACGTATTGACGAGGCTATATTGTATATAGGAGCTATATCCATATTGGAGCAATTTGTAAACAAATATATAATTATGTAATCTTTCGAACTTTTGAGGGTATGCGTTTTTAGTCTATATGCCGAATAAATAAAAGCGCTCCGGGAATTATCTTTACAACTCAATTGTAAATATAAGAGTGCATGCTTTGAATTCCTCAACTTCACATCCAAGTTTGGATGAAACGCGTCAATGTTCGCGTCTGTATACCCATAAGTCATGGTTTTCATGTTTGGTCGGAGAGAAACGTGTACGTTTGGAGAATGAAGTCTCTTACCTCTTACCGAAATCCGGCGGCCAAAAAATGCATCATTCGTCTCAATCTGACCGGTGTATAGCCTCCGTCCGAGAGAAACAAACAAACCGACGCAAGACCAACAGTGTGTTTGATCGGAGCGCGTCACAAGTCTCCCAGTCACGTCGAAGCGCTCCGCTCCGCTCCCACACGCTGTAGTTATTAGTACGCTTCCCTTCCAACCAGCAGAGCCGCCACCGCCTCCACCTCCGCGACTGTCAGCGGCGGTTGTGAATCTACTCTTATACCGGGCTGGGAAGAGGACCACCCCCCCTCTCGGTCCTCTCTGACTCACTTGGAGTGCTTCCTTTAAATGCCTGCTTGCAACCCAACATCTAAGGAGTGAAAATGGCCTGACTTTGGGATGGCTCTGTCTGGGGCTTTGTATTCTGCTATTATAGTTCAGTCGCACATTTACATTCAGGGCATTTGGCAGACGTTTTGATCCAAAGAGACTTGTAATAAGAGAAAGGAGAGACAGCAATATATCACTGTGGTACATAAAGATAAGAATAGAACAGGTTTCAAGCATACTATTATATAGTGCCAAGACGTACAAGCACTCAAGTGAGTGTTCTAATATCTGGTGTGCTGCATAGTTTGGATGAGAATGCAGGTCCTCTTCGTAAAGGTCTATACAGCTGTAGGCTACACAAGCACAATGACACAAATCAATGTATACGTTTACAAATGCAATGGCCTGGTGTCGTTTGCTTCCATGGGGAAATCGATGAAAAGTATACAGACCTGAGATTTACCACCTTTCGCCCTTTTGCACATTGCCCAATGGTGAACAATATTATTATGGCCACCTGTTGAGTCACCTTCAAATGCATGTACATTTGAAGCAGTTGAGCGAAGCAGCTGACAGAAGGGGAGGAGAATCTCTGATGTACACAGATTGTGTCAGGAATGTGGATTGTGACGCAGATGTGTGTGTGACCTGTGGTACCGCCGTGAGTCACCTCGGTGTGGAGTGCTTCTTTGGCTCGGGAGCAACACCTCACTAAATAATCATAATCCTATCTGACTAATTGGACTTTGGATAACCGTCATCATTTCCTCTCCACTTCAAGTATGTAAAAGTGCACGCCTGTATATCCATGCTTATGCACTGCCACAGCTCTACCTCGTAAAAAGAGGGTGTTGAACTAAAGGAAATGCTCACGCTCTTTGTGATATTTGCGACATGTGCTTCAGGCTTCAGGGCTCGGTAATTGAAGATGGATATATCTAATTTTAGCTGTGTTTGCAAAAAAAACGAAATCTGCTGTGTGGTTTATAAGGCACGGGTTGGATGCAGGTTGGCGACAAATATACAAGTAGGGCAGGCTTTCTGCCTCTTGACTGCTAGTGCAGGGTCTCATTTCTCCTATAAATTAAAAACCCTCACAGCCGTAAAGCATGCCTTTGACTGCTGTGTATAAATGCATATCCATGCATTTTGTTACTTTTGAAATGCTACTATGGGCAATAATGTTGCACAATAATAATAATAATAATAATAATAATAATAATAATAATAATAATAATAATAATAATAATAATAATAATAATAATCATGCACACATGCTGCCTGTGAAGATCACAGGGGTCCTCCGTCGCGTTGGATCACCTCTGACTCCTTACAGCGTTGTGGAACCACGGGGTGCCGATTAGACAATATAATCGTTCTCCCCCCACCCCCCACCTTATTACCGCTGACTGTGCAGTTATAACTCATTGACTGTGGAACAGGTTCGTGCCGCTCCTACGTACATCACATCCTGCCTGTTATGGGTAAATAAGATTGGTAATAGTAAGGAACACCTCACTGTCAACAATCAGGTTCCTGCGTGGGCTCTCTCTGGGCTCGGCTGGGTGTGTCTGAATGGGCTCTGAATTCGTTATGTTTTACAGAGGGTTTACAGAGGGTCGCGTTTACAGAGAATCTTTTTTGTGTAATTTATTAACATACACTCATAATAAACTGTGTATAAACACACAAACATTACATAAACATTACACATTATAATTTTGAGGTAATTGGTGTGCTGATACCTTTCTTGTATACATTCTATCACAGGATATTTGATGTATGTTTCATATTTTATGTCTTTTATATTTTATGTCAATGCTTGGTTGTTCCATTGGTAATGTCTGCAATACGGAATATGCTGACCTGGTCGTATTAACATTCATATTGGGAATAATTTCATGCAAGTACATTTTAGACAAGTACATAGACCTCAATGGTGATGCTGTGCTTTTGTTTTATTACTTGTGAAATGATTCCCTTTTCCTTTTTTTAAAATTGCTTTTATATTGTTATTTCCTCTTTGTAACTTTTGACTTTTTTCTCATTGTGTGCATTACAGCACCTTATAACCCTGGATTAGAAAAGGTACTTTATAAACAAAAATGTACTAACTTACTACTGACTTACTTTGGCCAACTACAAGAAAGCACGAAATGTTTGCAGGCCCAATTGAGTAAATATTGTGAGGTGTACCGCAAGGGTGGGCATTCAAATATAGACAGAGAGAGAGAGAGAGAGAGAGAGAGAGAGAGAGGAAAAGAGAGAGAGAGAGAGAGAGAGAGAGAATGAACAAGCATATGTGTGTGTCTGAGAGAGACAGAGAGAGAGAGCGTGAAGTGACAGTGGAACAAGCCGAGGCCTGTGTGTATTAGTCTGGGTAATGGGAACGGCGCTCAAGTGGTGGAACGTGGGAAAGAAATCCCATGACTCACCTTAAGTCAGGTTAGGATGACGTTACTGTGGTGATGATCAGTGACAGGGCGCACAAAGGAATCTTTGGAACAAAAATCGTTGGAGACGCTGTTTTTTCTTATGATTGGACTTGGATGAAGAAAGCTAAAAAAAGCTGGTATTCACCAAAATATATCTTCTATGTTGAACATTGAGGAATTGCAGTTAAGAACAGAGGAACTTTGTAGAATGTTGGGAGATTCTTGTGAATCTGACCCCAGGCTTTTACACCTGACACTCTCCAATTTGCCTGAACAGGTTTGTGTCTGTGTGTCTGTCCATATTTAATAACAGTGGGGAATTGGTGTTGTTGTTTCAGCGCAAAGGTATGTGCGTTACCCAAATGCTGGTAGTATTCAGTGTATTGCAAGACTATATATCCCTACCGGTTGGATAATGGTCAGACCAGATCATTTGCAATGCAACATATAAAATGCTCATCTTTTAATCGTGTCTGACGTTGACGTTTTCCAAAACCACCATGTGATTAATTTGGTGAGAAAATGGATTGCTATTTCAGGATTGTGCCAGAAATGCTCCTAGCATGTTAGGTCACATTCAAATGTGTATTGTGTGTGGTTCTATAAGACATGAGGCAATATTAAATACTGTTACATATATGAATAAACCTAAATCATATGAAAATCTACTTCAATCATTTCACAATCTAATGAACAAATGTTATTTCAATCTCATGCACATATCTTGTAGTATTAATAATGTTTAATTGATCAAAGTAGGATTGGCCTTGAAGGAATGAGGAGTCCTTTTGTCTCACAAGGTAGACCGAGAAAAGTGTGATGAAAGCCTCTCAATCAACAGACCGCAATTACATTTTCAAAAAGCTGAAGGGGTTTTGCAAACGATCACCTTTTATAGCTAATTGAAGGCCAAAGGAGCTGTCTTTACCACCAGTCACTAGGCAGGGTGAAACTCTCTCCTCTCTCTACCCTACTCCTTGTTTAAATGCTTGCAAAAACTGCTATAGCTCTTATCTCCCTCTGTCCCCTCATGAGTCCAACCAGGTTTTACCACGAAGATTGTGTCTGCTGGCGCTGCCCATTTTATGAATGTATGAATGTGATTAGTAGCTTCAGGCCACGTGGAACGTATTAAAAAATGCAAAATGTCTTGCGACTCGCTTTATAATCCGTCACAGGCCCTTGCTTCATAACACATATACACACATATAAACAATATCACAATATTTGAATCCGCACCGTGTATTACGTTACCCAGACATGGTTGGGTGGGCGAACTTAACTCACATACCGTGAGACCAACACATTTGCAAGTCAAATGCGAAGAAAACAAATCTATTTTAAATTGTATCTTCAACAACAGTAATTGTAGCATATAAAATGCTTAAAAGGTGTAAAATCCTATTCTGCAAAGGTTTTGGCAAATCTTCTGTTTAATTAAACACTAATTGAGGAAAACAACGAAATATCGAATTCATCGTGTCCGTTTTCAGAAATATCTTTAAAATATGAAACCGTAAAATATGAAAAACATTTGAGAGTCTAATTTGCCTGAGGATAGACGTTCAGCACAAGCCAAATTAATTTTGGTGGAGGATGGAAGATGGAGCAGCCACTGCTCTCAAAGGTAAATATAACAAGTTATATGTTATAATGCACGGCACAAGAACGCCAATAAACATGCCAATATTGATCGGTCTCAAATCCAGTGGGTTGAAGAGAGCTTAGCTGTATGACAATCTAAAATATGAATTTCTTATACAGTACAGGATACAGATGATGTTCTTCTCACATGATCCTCTCTTGCCTGACGTGTAAATATTCAACATCATCATTTCATTTTATTTTATATCAAACTCAATCTATCCATCTAGCTGTCTATACATCTATCCGTCCATATGCACACACACACATCCCGTTAGCCTTGAGTGAGACACCTCTGTGCTTCAGTGAAATCCAATACATCAATCTCACAGTGAAGTCTCCCTGGCCAATATCCACAGCAGGGGAGAGAGGTTAAAATGGCTTCGTCTCTTTTGACTTCAAAAAATGCACCCTATGTATTTCTCCTGCTTGTATATAGGAATACTGTACACACCTCAATGCATCTGTCTGCCTATACTGCCAATACTCAATGTATAGCGTACATGTATATATATTTATTCAGTCATTTAACCGCTCTACTGTCGCACTTTTGCTACTACCTTTGCACTTCTGGTTGGATGCTAACTGCATTTCGGTGTACTCTGTGCATGTGTACTCTGTGCAATGACAATACAGTTGAATCTACAATCTAAAATCTAAAATACAAATGTGTTGCATGTAGATACAACAAAAGGGGATTACCTCATAGGGAAGAGAACGACCAGTAAGTCAAAACAAATGAAAATACTAAAAAAATATATATATATTTAAATCATCGTAAATTATAGAAAAAATTATCAATATGATTGTTTACAGGTCAATTAAATCAGATAATACAGTCCTGCTTAATGCCCTATAAATAGATTATTATTTCATTGTTGTGGTCATAAACTATTTACTATTAGGTCAACGTGTGTCTGAATGTCTTTGATAGTACACGAAGTTTGTTTCGACAGGGGAAGTTTCAAAAGGGCACATAACGATACATCTCAAGTAGCTGCTCTTGTGGTTTCCTTCTGTCTGATGCAGCATTTATGCGATGTCTGCATGCTTCTTCTTTTTGCATGCGTTTGAGTCTCCAGCACCCAGCCCCTGTTAGGGCTCGGTGCGTCACCATTGGGGGGCGTCACCATTGGGGGGGCGGTGCGTCGGTGGCGTGCAAGGTGGAGGACGTGTGTGGAGGCGGAGCCGTAAAATGACCGTCTTGTTGTTTGTGATGAGGGCACAGAGCAGGAGGTGGGCCAGGAGATGAAATATTGCTGCAGATTGGACGCATCCTGAAGAGAAGCAGCTTTTCTACTCAGGGTGCCAGTTGAGGGCCCCACTGGGACCACTTACACGTACAGGAGGTGTGCGGAGGGACCAGATAAGGCCAACGATCATAACTGCTCCGTAACACACCAGCGGTGGAATAGGCCCAGTCTGTTTGTGATTGTGTGTGTGTGTGTGTGTGTGTGTCTTTATGTGCACAGTACAACTATGAAGCATTGATTCATTTTCCCAATCACCCTTCAGCAGCATACGGAGCGAGCCGGGTTCAGCCACGTGTGTGACCTCCTCAACCTAAACCCGATCACCGCGTCTATAAGCAGACGGGCGGGCAGCAGATTGAAGGATTCCTTGGGTGTCCAAGTTCACTTCACTTCGCTCCTTGCTTTACAGCACTCACCGTGTTCATTTTCTGTGCCACCTGTCCCTTGGATTAATTTAGTATCCTAGCAACAGAAGGTGATTGTTTGCTTGTGCGTGCATGTGTGTGTAAGTAAGCATGTGTGTGGACAGGTATGTTTGTGTCTGGTGTGTGTGTGTGTGTGTGTGTGCGTGTGCAAGTGTGGCACATTGTGCAAGTGGTTTGTAGGTGTTGTAGGTGTAAATATATGTGAGTTTATCCTGAGGAAACTCTTTGACTGGACGCGTTGTTGTTAAAATGGTGTCAATAATTTCCCGAGAGCCACTGTGCTGGATTTAATGGCTCAGGACAAAGAAATATCTTGGGTTCACTTCTCTCTCCAGTGTTTACTCTCACCCGGTTCTCAAAGTCAGCTCTCAAAGTCCACCCAGAGCAGTACAGAGAGGCTCTATACGTGTACTTCTGGCTTTGGAGAGCTGCCACCCCTGCAGCGTGAATATCCCCGGCCTGGGCTGTGCTTACTCTAATTTGATAAACAATCCAATGAAATACAAATCCCAAGACAATGTAAAGAATGACGATGGGAGGTGGACCAGAGAGCGTCTGTAAGTGGGGCAGTTTGGTCTGCGTCAAATCAAATGGCCAGAGGAAGAAATAATAATAACACAAAGTCATGGTGAACATTGGCGGCAGTAGGTCGGGAGGTGAGAGCGGGTCTGCTGGTTTGCTCCCCGGGCTCTGCCCTAGCAAAGTGTCGAGGTGTCCCGGAGCAAGACACCTGACCCTAACTGTTCCCAACGTGTTGGTTGTTACCTCGCATGGTCGGTCTGAATGGTTCAATATCAGGCAACTTTAAAGCGCTTTGTATAAACGCTCTATATAAATGCTATCCATTTAGCTTTGATATCGTAGTCATGCACCACATACGCGCGCACACTACGTTACATTTGTCACCAAGGCAAACACGAGTCACGGGAGAGCCGGCAGCATTGCAATAAGCTCTGTGTCTTGTGGCGGGAACATCACTCAACATCCCCGTTCCATCATGGCGCCCTGTTCTGGAGAACCTCTCTGCGATAGCTGCGCGGCCTAGCTTGATGAATAGAAAGCTGGCCACAGAGTAAAAAGGTACACGGGGTTAGGCTCAACAGAACTCTAGATGAAGCGTTTCTTCTCAAATGGATTTAGTGGTTTATATGTACATTATATAAGAGTTATCCTTCTTTGGTGGTTGCTGTACTAAAAAAAAGAAAAGTTCCTGAATTGTATATATGCAAATACACAAATGTGTATTTTCATCCATCACAAAACAGAATTACTATTATGTTCATCATCATAGAAGAATGATATTAAACATTGGCCAATTCTCTAGGCGTTTACATGATCAAACATTATCTTGTCATGACATCACTTGCTTGCATTCCCTACTCCCTCATTTCCACTCTTGTGAAGGAGGTTCAAATGTTCACAGCACAGCCCACATTGTCCTCAAGTACGGTGGGAAACATACACACATTCTTCAGGCGTGCTTAACTTTCAAAGATGGTTTACTGATAAAGAGGTGAACACATTGGTATAAACAGCCAGCAGGGTTTCTGTTCTTTCGTTCTGCTGGAACTAATCATTGCCGCCAACTCGCCATACTTCCAATGTGTCTTCTGCCTACCTCTCCACACACACACATGCGCACACACACCCACCCACACACACACACACACACACACACATACCCACACACACACACACACACAGATTGTCGTCATAATTGAAACTGTGGTGTGTGATGGGACTAGAGATCTTCACGGTGATTAGGCTGCTGTAAGCCCCGGAGAGACAGGCGATCCCACGTTAGATAGCTCTGATAATGGGCAGCTTAGGAGGAGCACACCTGTGGTACACACATATTATGACCCATATTATCACACACACACACACACACACACACACACACACACACACACGCGCTCTCTCTCACACACGCACGCGCACATACACAAGAGCATGCACACACACACGCGCGCCTACATGCACACACACATGCACACGCTCGCGCTCTCTCTCACACACACGCACACGCACATACACAAGAGCATGGACACACACACACATACGCATGTGCACACACACACACAATCGTGTTCAGACCCTTGTCAACCGCTGGAATACATTTGGAGCAGAGTGGAAGGTTGACAAACTGGTCGGCAGAGTTGTGCCCAAAAAAAAGAAAAAGCATGCATAGGATTTCAGTTATTTTTGTAACATTGACAAAAATGTTCCAGCAAACGCTCTCTGCAGGTGGTCACACAATGCACCCACAGCCACACAGACACAGACACACACACACACACACACACACACACACACACACACACACACACACACACACACTCTCTCTCTCTCTCTCTCTCTCTCTCTCTCTCTCTCTCTCTCTCTCTCTCTCTCTCCCTCTGTCTCTCACACACACACACAAAGTGCAAGA
>OMOU01076417.1:0-12242 GCA_900312585.1 Malacocephalus occidentalis | reverse complement strand
GTTGCAAGGTCACCCTTCCACTTATGTCCGAGTGTGACGCTGAATAAATTGTGAGACCGAACCAAGGATCCTCTTATTCCCCTGTGATTTTGACCTGAAACCGTCTTCTCAGCCTGTCCTCCGTGTATTTTTTTAATCGTATTAAATGCACCAAACTCAGAGTCACTGTGTTTGGTGCATTTAATAAGACACAGCAGTGGTGAGTAGACCGAGCTATTATAGTCACGATATTATCATGAAAATAACAAAAGGGTCCATATCAAAGATGCACAGACGCATGCTGATATCAATAATTCAACCCTAATGAAAAAAGTATCATTTTATCTCAATCAAAAGTCTAGGACCACGAAGCTACACATATTTGTAGCCGACTAGAACAGGAGACCACTTCTGAATGAAGGCTGGCTATTCCACAAAGTAATTCATCAGAAAAAATAAATGGCATAATTTCACTTTTTATAAATGCAATATTTTTCATCTCTGTCCACCTCATCAAATCCCCTAATTCAAATATGTCACTCGTTACTTAATTAGAAAACGTGTGTAATGATCAAATTAATCAAGTCTGCAATCAGGACCACATCATTAATATCCTTTGTGTCACCAATTATTTGATTAGCAGCCTTGATTAATATATCAGGTAAATATATACTACTTGGAAGAAATGTGAACGAATTCAGCTCATCAGTTACATCACAGGATGACATCCTAATATATATGTTATGACATGATCATTAATTTGTCTGTTGATTTATAGTTGGTGGATTTAATTAGGATTTTTCTAAATTGCAACACATCTGTCTTAATTACATAATAGTTCTGTGCTATTAATAACAATAATTTATTTATATCAGTATATATATACAGTATATATACAGTATAAATAGTTGTATGTCAAAGCAGCTCACTGTGAGCCACGTTGAAACCCATTGGAACCAGCGTCCTGTTTAAATGCCACTTGACGGTAAATGTGCAGCCCATATGTCTGAATATAACAAAACAATGGCAGCCTCTAGGCTCTGCAGTTGGCTGGAGATTTAAAAAAAATAAAAAGTCCAAGGAAAGAGAAATGTTGCTGACAGAATCTTGAGACAGTGTATTTGATTTGCTCCAGATTAATTGTATTGTCTATTATTTCCCTTTGATCTTGTGCCTTAGCCAACAGTATCGATCTACATATATCTATCTCTCTGTCATCCAGCCGTCTATATCGTGAAAACATTGATTGATTTAGCTGATATTGTACAAGGACACACTACTGAAATGCACAGATGAGTTGAAGTAGCAGGAATCAGTTGTTAACAGTTTGCAACATTGCTGGAGTTAAAAACAGGACGCCTCAACTCGATGAAAACAAACCGCTAAAGTCTACATTCTAATTCCCCAAGCAGAATCAAAGATGGTGGGCTCATTTGTGCATTACGATACGTTGCAGAAGGTATTTAATTGGCTCCCTGGGACGCCTCCACTCATCTCCGTTAGTTTCACGCCGAGCCCGAACAGTGTGCAACATACTGTAGACCGACCCTGGCCGGGCTGGCCGTGGTCCAGGTGTTTGGACGCACCTCGTCTTTCGTGACCGCAGACGTCACTGAGCAGAAACATTTGCATCCGTGTTCAAAAATGTTGTCTCCTTTCAATGCTGTTTCTCTCCTTTCAATGCTGGCCACATGCTGGTCAGCAACAACAGAGGATCTGGAGTCTATTTATCACCAAACGCTTTATCACCGTAACAGCTTTTTTATTTGATTTGAAGGCTCGTTCTTGTGGGATTTGATGATCTTTCTTTTTCCAGGGGAAAAAAAGGATGAATCCTTCAGAAGAAACACAGGCAGGAATTGTTCCTATGGGACGTGTGCTGAGTGAGCACCTCGTATCAGAGTAGCCTTGGAATAATCTCATTATGTTCCATTCAAAATGCTTTATTGGTCCCTCAAGGGGCAACTTAAAGCAAGCAGAAATGTCTAAACGATGAGAAAGAAGGAGAACATGTAATATCAATCATACACATTAAAGCCTATAACAACAACAGCAACAACAGTAAGAATTTAAGAAGTGCTGACCAGGCTCAGCCTACATCATCATAACATCATAACATATGTGTTTGTTTTTTTTTGTTTTGTATTTTGACAAAATAAACGAATGGGAACCAAATGGTTGTGGGCTCTATCCCTCCACCCCCCCCTGCCTCAGAAGAACCTCATCATCATTGATCAACATGCCAAATCCCAAACAGACGCACCCTCAATGACGTCTGTTCACACACACACACACACACACACACACACAACCTTCGTATAAAAGCATCTCACACAGAATATATAGTTCCTCCATTCTTTAGAACCAAGTTCATCTCCCCAAACTTTCTTGCTGCCCACTGCGCCAGGCAGGAAGAACAATGTTTGCCGTTTTAGAAAATAATTGCTCCTTTTATGTTCTTAATTAGAAGTCTTTGGTCTGCGATAAGATGCCATATGTTTTTTGTGCCGGTAGAACAACAGCGCTATACATCACAAAGGTCCCCTTTAACTTGTTTTCTGCTGACCTCAGCATCAAATCGTGGTTTTACGTTGCACATATTGTGGCCTTTTTCAGTTTATGGCGCGTGAACTCAAAAGACTGGGGCTGCGTTTTTTTTGGAGGTATTTTCGGGATGCAACAAAACAAACATCGCTCATCACGGACAGGGGTGCACTACCACGCCATACGCGTGGATAAATTGCTCGAATACAGCACATGCGATACCGAGCCATTAGAAAATTGGCACATTATCCACATGCCCCTCGAGATATGTGGTAGACGTTTCGAGTTCATGAACTAAATTCTCTTTCACAGATGGCGAAATAAACGACCGATAGAATGAAAACATCTGTTGAAACATAATAACGCCGCCGCAGCCATCGCCCAGACCTCCATGTCTCACCACCGACAATGTGTTCATATACCAGGATAGTACATCGTGTTCTAATTTTGAAAGGGGGAAAAAAGCAGCGACGCGCACAAAGGTATCGATTCAAGTGCATTTATGTCACCGGCGGCGCTAACGACCGTTGTCAATGGAAACGGGTTGCCGGGGCCAGGTGGTAGATAACATCCTGAGGATGCTTGTCTTCCTAGACAAGAGGTGGCATCAGGGGAAGCGGGAGCGAGAGAAACAAGTGCTATGTGTCGTCCATGCCAAGCACTCCTCATGGTAACACGCACGGGGCCTCACCTCGGTGCTGGAGTCATATTCATTATGTTATTGTGTTGCGCATTGTTTTGCGGATTGTGAGTGAAAAAAAGTGTCCATCCATCCACCATTCTGCAGGGTGGATACTCCCACGTATGATGTCTCAACTTCACACTTTTTCCAACCCCGTTCGAGACGAAATGATACAGTCGAGGTCAACCGCGAGCTCCGCTGATGTTCAATCTCACTTGAAACAATACAGCCAAACAACCAACCAGCCAACCATTGACGACTGAGCCGGTTCCCCGCTTCCGTGGCACATCCATGAACCACACAGGGATGTCTCCAGCTGCAGGAAGCCAGCTCAGCCCCTGCAGCCCAGCTCAAACTTTGCTTTATTCAACGTACTTTCCAGAGACAAATGGCGGGCGCCTCACAGTATATTTTGCTGCTGTCATTATAGACCCTGTGCTCGCTTAGTTATCAAGGAAAAATAGAGGGGCAGTTTTTATTTTTTCCATTAAAAGCCCCACGTCGTTGTTCAAGGAGAAGGTCTAACTCTGTGTGATTGTTGCAAACCACACATTATGGGCTGTCGGTTGCCAATATAATGGCAGAGAATGGAGGGAAGCACAGTGCCCTATTTGTGTACACCACAATGGACGCGCTGCTCCTGGCTAACGCAGGCCGCCACCTTCCTCCTGAAAGCCTTGCATGAGGACATTGCAATATGTCAATACGTTTTAAGGAGAATCCACTAAAACATCACTTTTTTCCTCTGTTTTAAATCGACTTTTCAAATGATGATTCGGATGATTCGGAAAGTATTTCCTTATTCCTGTATTGTGTCGTTTCCCTTACTCAGCTCTTTTGTCTTGCAGTTTTGCCGAAAAACCTGCTTATAAATAAAGTTTGATTGATGCGTGAGGCTGCTATTTCCCAGTTCTCAATAGGGTGCCGGTCACATCCCTGCACAATGCGCCCAAGGTACATTACATCATCTCGTCGTGAATTTTGTACCATTTCCCCACCCCCAAAAAACTATTTTTAAGATCCATAGCCGTTCCCTGAGGTGCCCCAAGATGGTGAGCGGTCAGTCATTGAAAAAAAAAAGAAAGTGACAAAAATGGAGTCTCCTTCCTGCATGGCAGCTTTGCCTCGGCGTGTCTCGGCAGTTAGGATGGGATTTGTGTCATGTGGAGATGCAGGAAAAAAACGAAATGAGGTCACAGAGTGCGAGTGTATACGCAGCCTAATTAACCACTGAGCGACTGTAGCCTGGATGGCAGGTTGCAACGAGAGACAGCGATAGAAATCGATTTCTTTTAATTATTTCATTAAAGACTCCATAGGGTTGTGTAAAGCACTCAGGACGTCCTAGTCAGGCCCATGTGCAGTGTGTGTATATTTCACTTATTGCAAATCTGCCTTGTGAAATATATACCTCATTTCCTCTCTCCTTGCCTACGTGCACCAGCATGTATAAAACATGTCAAATAACATCTCACTTTACTCTGCAACATGATCCGATTAGTCAAATATAATAATCACTCTCAAAGCCACACCTTGTCCTGTTGAAACGACATCAAGTATTTTTGTTCCCTGCCAGATTGTCTTGTGTGTTGCGCCAAGCTCTCCCCTATTAGTATTTCTGCCTGACTAGCCGTTCTGACCCTGCCTGCCTGCTACTGGATTTTGGATTCCCTACCTGCCCCTTGTCGGTTTTTGATGACCTGTTTGACTGATCTCCCGGTTTGGACCTCGCCTGTTTAAACGACTAAGTAAAAAGAACTCGCCTGATATGTTCTGATATGTTCCCTGTTGTGCGTTTGGGTTCTACCGACCTGTACTAAACCTCGCAACATCAGCTCCGACATAAAAATGACCAAAATGGCCCAACATTACAACTACATTACAGACATATTAACCGAATATATATAAGACACATTATGAATGGATAGAATAATGAGGGTTAACATCACAAAACATAACAAACATGGGACTGATGAAGACAGACACATACCTCTTTCCAGACACACGTTCCAGGAAAGAGGCAGAGGTGAGGGGTGACCAACATTTAAGGGGCGAGGAGGACAGGAAATGGGTCACAAAAGGGGAGGAGCTACAATTACAACTCCTGATTCATGAATAAAATATGAATAAAATAATTCAATTAATAAAATATAATGATGAATAAAGTAATAAATATAACATGATTTTGTGTAATTATATGAACATGTTACATCTGCAACCCCGTAGGCAAGTCAAGTCAAATGTATTTCTAAAGGCCTGTTATTACATGCACTGTCTCAGAGGACACACAAGCCCTGAAAACAGGGAATCTCCCTGCAACACAGAGGGGAAAGGATGCTAGCATTCCTTCCTCCAGCGATGCTAGGAGTGTTCAGTGTGCTGATTAGGGAGATGCAGAATACGAGCAGAATTCAAATGTGTGAATAATTGTGGATTAAGGAAAAAAAAAACATAAATGTAGGGTAGATTGTATTTTAATTAATGTATTATTATCGAACTAAAATGGAAGGAGTCTCTGTATGTATGTGTTCATGTATGTATATCTGGAATTGAGTTTTCTCAACAACTGTTCATCCAATCCACTTCACACTTGGCAGTTCTGCTGAGGACCCAAGGGAGTGCAGTGCTGACTGTGAGGTTGTTGGGATTAGCAGTCCTCCATGCTGGGGCCCATCTCCACCATTGGATCCCTTCCAGTCCCGAGCTTGGAGAAAGAATTTATGTCAGTATATGATAGGCAATATAACTGACTCAAAGTTAGATAACTAACTTATAATGTTAAGCAGCATGTAACCTGTACTTTCTTTGATAACGTTAGCTAGCTATGCTGATGGAGTTAACAAAATAATATGAACCTTAGCTGAAATTATAAAAGTTACACTCAGCTTTTTGAATGTTTGATAGGTGTTTCATTTGTTGCGAATAAAAAAAAGGCTTGCATCGGCAGCATCTAAACACTGTATGATAACTAATCAAGGGTAGGCTATTGTTTTGTTTTGTCTATGCATTCCCCACCGGCTGTGTTGTAAGAGGAAGATGGGGGGTCCATTCTGAGAAGAATAGAGGAATTGTGCAGGAATTTTCTGAATTTGGCCAAAGACCCTTACACCTGACCCAACTCACATTATGATCTGACAGATTTGACACGAGTTGTTTCGTTCCCCGTTCTGCAGAGCATGTGTGAGAAGTGATTTATTTAGAATGAACAATCTTCTCTTTTGTGTGTGTGCATGTTTGTGTTTTTATTGTGGTATTGACAGAAGTGCTGAGTAGGGGTTGCACAGAGTAGTCAACTAATGGACCTGTCGACGTTATGACCACAACTCATAACGTCGAGGCGTGGATGACCATGAACTGATATACGCTACAGTAATAGTCTACATTCATATTATTCAACGGAATTGATTGATTTATTAATTTGACATATATAAAATGGGCCAAAAGTATCCCTTTAAACATAGACTACTTGATGAATGATTTAAACAACAGCTTGAATGATTCCACCCCACGTGTTTTGAGCCAAACACGTGGTTGATCTGTGTGAAATGTTATTATTATGAGACCTAATTCTGGCGTGAATTCCACATTCCAGTTGTAGGCCCGTGCCAAACGAATGTATTCCTGCACATTATGTTTCTCCCTATATAATAGCTGACACCGAATGAGACATTTTGAATGGTGGAATATATATTTTGGTTACATAATATAATAAGCTGTTACTTTATTTTGGAGAGCCCTTCTGTCTCTGCGTGTGTGTGTGTGTGTGATCACGTCATCGTCCACGAGTCGATGTTTTGGGTCAACTTAACAAAAATCAGCAGTCGTGCAAACCCCTAGTGCTGAGTATTGTTTACTTTGGACAATTAAAATTGCGTTGTCTTGACAACCCATTTGCGACACTTACACGCCTCCTTGCATCACCCCCGGCGTGGGCGCGAGACGTTTGTAAAAGGATTGGCCCGTTCCGAACAGGCACAGAACAGGCACCGCACAGGCTGGTTTACTGCCGAGGACTCGAAGAACTGGAATGTGGAGTGTGAAGTTCTTTGAGCGGTTCTCAATGAAGCTGCAAGCAGCAGCAATACTGGAGGTTTTTGCAGCTGGTCTGTTTCGAATGGACAAGTTTCCAATGGGCACATGTGTTATTATGTAGTATTACAGTTGATTGAATTCAACTGGAAACAGAGCATAGCTGTTCTTGTTTTTCTGTCTTCGCTATCTTAGCTTTTCTAGACAGTACTCATTTATGTGATTTATATTTTCATTTCATCCCATTGTATCAGACAATCTGGGTTTATTTACATCTCTAATTTGGTTCAGTATGTAATGTAGATAAGTGTAAAGCAAAGGAAAATATACTTATAGCAACAATTGTATGATTATTTACGCCCCCTGAAAAAACATGAATATCTTAAATATCTTAAATCAAATATAAAAAAAAAAGAATGACATTGAAAAGTAATACACAACAACCTTGTTATGATGTGTGATTTTCTGTAATGAATAGAAAAAGAGTCGTTTGGTGGCTTTTTTTCACTGTGCAGGCACAGATGTCATCTTTGCTGACTAATCGTTTTGGTGATCAGCCCTCACGACGTGTGGTCCAGACTCTCGCGCTTGAAGGAGACTGAGAAAAGAGAGGAGACGGGATGCTCAGGGGCTCATCCCGTCCGTGTCTCGTCAAAGCCGCGTGCGTGTGGATTCCCGACATGTTTTGCCTGACAAAACGTGGCAACAGGCTTTGACCATGTGCAGGACTCTTAATGTGGATATCCATACTTCAGAGTTGGCGCCTCGCTTGAGTAAAAAACAAAAAACAGAACAAAACCACCACGAGTTCCAGTCCCAGCGAATGGTTCGTAGAAGTGAGTCCTTGAGCCCACGGCAGCTTCAGGAGCCAAGGCACCAGCATGTTCCAAATATTCCAAAAGACAGACGAGGAACGGATATGTCATCAATTGTCATGCATCACTTTGAGAGAGTAGATTTGAGCTAGAAAACAATTGGCTGTGTGTGAAATCTCTCATTTCCGACTCGGTAGTTCTGTGTAGAGGACTATCGCACCGGCAGAATGAAAAAAAAAAGCCAGTCACTCCATTGCGGTTGCCTTAATAAAACTTGCAAGATTGACGCTGGCTAGGGCTGGAAGACAAACCTTATTAAGTACTGTCAAGCATGTATGTGCTCAATACCTCTATTGATGATAAATGGTTGTCATCAATAATTCTATATGTATGTGTCCGGTACTTGGTGCGTGACCTTTTCATCAGGCATTGTGGGATACGACGAGTCAACTATAAATGCTATAATAATTCTCACTCCACATTCGGACAGAACTACAAAATGGCAGACTCATTATAGAGTGGACTTGAGTAGTGACTGGTTTCGGACAAAGCCAGTGTGTTTGGTGTTAACTGCTAGGGTTCTATAACCATGTAGGTTATTCTAAATGTTATTCCCTCTTTTCTTCAGCCCACGTTCATTATCCTGTCAACAGAGGCACAAGAAATAGATGTTGCCTTAGAAAACTAGTGTATTTATTTGCTGAATATAATTACTTGTAAGGGCTCCTATTCATCTCTGAAAGGAACATTTTGGATGGTACCTTTATCTGTTCATCTGGTTTGCTTGGGTTTCTTTCCCACTGCTTTTGCCGCCACATTCATTCCAACTAAATTCCCTTTAGTCGTGAATCAATGTGTGACCTAGTAATGTTCTATTCAGGCAACGTCTCTTCAGAATAAAAGTCCGGTGGAACCTTTGTTTTCTAAATAAATGATTGTAAATCCTTTCTTGTCTTATGTATTCTCCATATTGCCCTTCTACAAACATCTGTCCCTAAATGTCAGCTTGTTTATGCTAACTGTTGTCAGCGTTGCTTTTGATTCGACATCCAACAATGGAAATAGAAATGAAAACGAAATGTCAAAGATAAAGCCTTATTTTTAGATATGTTCTTTTTCTCGGTTTAAATACCCCACTGACCACGTGAAGGTCATCCACAATTACAATCTGTTCGTGTCTGTTCATGCCCCGTTCATTTCAGACTTTGAATTTCAAGATGTAATTATCACATTACAACACAACACGAGTAGCTGTCCTTCTTTGAAGGAAAGCTAAACGAGGACCGAAGGGCCAACGTTCTTCAGTGCGAAGGCAAAACTTTTTTACCTTTCTGCACCCCACACGTCAGACCGTTTGTGAGACTTGTTTCCGCCCGCGCGTGGACGCATGCTGTCGGGCTGACAGCGGGTGTCAACCTCGCAAGGCCACTGCCGGCTCGTGCTGCACGACTGCCTGCGCGCGCCCCAGCAGTTATGACTTTAAGGTGCCTCCTTCAAGGACGCCCGCATGCTTAAGAGCTGAGCTCTGCCGCTGAGCTTGAGTGGCACTGGCACAGTGGCACACGCTGTGGGATCTATCTCAGCAAATCACGGCCCCTGACGGCCACATCCCCTGGGGCTACGCCAAATTAACATTTAGGGTTTTTTTTACTTACTAAATACTTACTAAAAATTGTCATTGTACATTTCTGATGAATTGCCTTATTTATAGGTATGTATGGCATAACCATGATATGGCTTCAATGGTTAATTTGGTTATGGTGAAGTGTGCTGTGAGGTGGGAACTCAGGGTCTATGTGACTCATCCCAGGAGGAGGTGATGCATCGAGCTAATTCTGGTAAGCATGAATAGCATTGTATTCTAGGCCCGTAGGGTCTATCTGATTAAGCCGATAGGAGCTGAGCTATCACCGCTAAGCATAAATAGCGTTGTAGCATTGCATGCTTGGTTCTATCTGATTAAGGGCTAGCATTGTCGCATGCAGAGGTATAACTGATTATGCAAGGTGCCAAGCTGTAGCCAGTTAGCATTCATTGCATTGTAGCGCTGTATACTTTGGGTCTATATCTGATACGGTCAGGAGTGCCGAGCTACAACACTTAGCGTGAAGAGCATTTAAACCGATTAAGACTTGCTAATTGAATGATGCAAATCATTTAATATAGGGACGGTCTGGCAATACTGAAGTATGTTGATGTTGTTGCCATGCCTGCGGTATGAGGTGTTCACTTAAAATGGCCTCCTCCTTTTGTGAGAGTATCAGAACTATGGGGGTTACAATATGGAGGGCCATACTACTATGGCTATAGGGGTTGTTGTGAAACACAGGGCAGATGATCTCTTAATCTCTCTTTTCTTTCTCTGTCTCTCTCTTTCTCGCTCTTTCTCTCTCTTCCACCACATACCAATGAGAGCTCCAGGTCCACACAAACACATACACACTCACAGACACACACACACATACAGAGATCAGAATCTCTGTATGGCCGGCGACGTTTGGATGGACCGACTTGACAGGAGAAACGCTCAACACAAATCAAATTCATAAAACCCTGCTAGATCATTTGCCATGGTAACCGTGGAAATAAAATGGATCCAAGGTTAAGGAGGAAAATACAGTTGAAAGACTATAAGCGCAAATCCCTGACATCTCTGAAAAGTAGATACCGAGGTTTTCCTTGATGATCAGTTCAAGCCATTTGAATGGAAGGATTCTTTTCTGATATTTACAAGGTGGAGGTTGGAGTGCAGACGGAAAATAACACAACACGTGGACACATGAGGAATGGACAACATCTGATTCAGCGGCACCCTTTTCATTTCAATCAGCACATTTCTCCATTACTCCAAACCATTTACTCCCTCATTATGTTGATTAAATGCTTCCTGTTTTTGAAGGCTTCGTTTTTTTAGGAAACGGCACCAAAGCTTTTTCTCAAAATTAATTCCTGATCCCGGTCGGCGCCAGAGTAATGATTGTGACAATGTTGTACTGCAGGCCTCATTTGCTCCTGGCTCTATAAGGTACAAATTGATATGTGAGCCTGCCGAAACGCATTCGCCAAATGGAGATTTAAATTGGGGGCCAACATTCACACTATGTGCATATAAATGTGTCGGCCAAAAACATGAATAATCCATGCGCAAAATGCATTTCTATAAATGCACTTCCACGTTCCACAAAACGTCCCACTCTCCCTAGATATCTCTAATGTTAAGAAGTGGTTCTTTGGGAGGTTTGACCCCCCACTAGCATGCTAACCACAAAGGGTCACGTGTGTCAAGATCATAACCTTACGTGCAAGATGGTTTGTTCCACAGAAACATCTGGGAAGTCAGATGGACGCATTGGGAACTGCTTGGAAAGGGCTGGTGATTGGTCAATCGGCATTGTTCTTCCACTGTCATCACACCTAAGCCACGCCCGTAGCTGCCATTGGGACGCTGATTGGTCCCAACCAATGGATGGTGGTTTGGACACAGACAGAGAGCTTGTAGCCTCGCCGGACTGATTTTAAGAGAGAAACAAAATGGGAACTTGCAAGGTGGGAATGGTCTCACAACGCTAGCCAAATCAGTTTGATTCCCGTCCGCGATCCTAGACTACATACAATGACTCTGTCTCTCTATTTCAACCCAGTATCCCGTCTCTCTCTCTCCACTCGTCTGTCCAGAAAAGCGTGACAAGTCAAGAGAAACGGAGCTCTCATTTTGTTCTCTCCCCAATGGATTCCTGTGATTATTATGAAACTGATAACATAAGATGAACTGTAATTGTCATATTAAATTGAAGCTCATGAGAGGATGTGGCATATCTACAATAGAACAACACTGTATTGAATTACGAAATAAAGTACATTAGACTCTAAAAAAGCTTAATTTCCCTTGGGGGGGGGAGAGGGGGGCACTATTTGTCCATTCTTAGGATCGTTCTTCTTAGAAGTGTACACACAGTATATTAACAAATTAATGATAAGTAGCAATCAGCATTTTCAAACCAAATCTCTGAACTTTGCATACGGTGGTTTTAATTGCCTCTTAAAAGCAATTTAATGGGTTGACTTGTTATTTAACGCAACGGCATGTCGAGCCAAAGCGTATTTTCTTCCTTGCTGCTATTCAGCCGTGGCCCAAAAGAATCAATCGTGTCTGTTTAATTAAAGGCCAAGTCTCATGTTGCATCAAGTCATGT
>OMOU01076409.1:0-12120 GCA_900312585.1 Malacocephalus occidentalis | reverse complement strand
CTCACACTCAACATCAGCAGCAGTAGAGCTCTATAAGCTCTCTTAAGTTCGCGGACGGCATCACCATCCTGGGTCTCATCACCAACAATGTTGAGACTGCAGACAGAGTGGAGGTGAATGCGATATGGCAACATGGCGCCAGGGCAACAACCCCCTCTCTCTTAACGGGGGAGGGGTCATGCTCCCATACACATTGATGAAGCTGAAGTGGAGAAAGTCTCCTCCTAATTCCTTGGTGTGTTGATCAAAGATCAACTGGTCCCGGCAAGCAGACTTGTAAAAAACTGCCCATCAGCGCCTTTACGTTCTGAGGAGACTTGTTTTGGCATGCAAAAACTCACACTAACTACAGGTGCACCATTGAGAGCATCCTCTCTGGCTGTGTTACTACCAGGTACGGCAGCTGCTCCGCTGCTGATCACAAGGACCTCCAGAGGGTGGTGAAGACAGTGGAGCGCATCATCGGCTGTCACCTCCCTACCGTGCAAATCATCTACCACACACAATGTCTTAGGAACACACAACAAACCATTGAGGACTACAGCCACCCAGGCCATGGACTGTTCTACTGCTGTCGTCTGGTAGATGTTACCGGAGCATTCAGGTACAGATTACCAGACTTAAAAACTGTTTTACCCACCATCAGGCTTCCCAACCAGCAACCCGAATCTCATTGATCATATTGATCACTTTACATATACAGTACTGTGGGAATGTTTGGTGTGTGTTGTTGGTGGCTGGCTTAATTGGCCTCACCTGGCCCAGTTAGTCTGTGGGGGGTGGGGCTGCAAGCCTGTGGTGCATTGGCTAATCAGTGCACCACAGGTTAAGTCAGCCACCAGCACACACACTAAGGAGAGCTCTAGCATGCTAGTTAGCACCATTCCATCTGCCCCATACCATTATTCTTCACCTAAAACTTTACAATAAACCGGACTTCAAACACCACAACCAGCCTGTGTCCTTGGAGGAGCCTCGAACTAAAGCCACATATGTGGCATTGTAGCAGTGACTATGCTACAACTACATCTATAACGTTTATAATACATCATTTTTACATCATTCAATCACTTCTGGATACATATGCTATATTCCTCATGCTATATTGAAGTTCTCTGGATACATATGCTTCTGATTCTTTTATCTTATGTGCATTTCTGCTATTCAATGCCATATGCCATATTTCTGCTACTACTGCCCTCACTTGTGCATCTGCCCTTATTTGTACATTTATAATACTCATACGTACTTACTAATAATACTAATAATATTAATGTTCAATACTTCTGGATTCATAGGCTATATTCATATATAACACCTGATGTTTTCTTTTTACATTAAATTACATTTTGTATCTTTATTATATATATTGTGTTATCTTATGTATATTGTGCCATTCTCGATTCTTCTTTTTTATGTATGGGAGAATTTATCACAAATCATAGTTGCCATCTTGTAAGAATATGTGCTATATGAATGAACTAAGTGAGGACAGACTCTGAGGAATCGGACATCATTGCTTGCATTTAGTGATTTGATTAGGAGGGCACATGGTCACCTTCTCAGGACGCTAGAATCACAGGGGTCAGGAGGAGTGTGGAAGGATCAAAGAAGCAGATAGGGTCCCCAAGAAGGGCAGCAGGCACGAAGGAGTCGGCCACATTTGAATGAACAGAAGGTTGGGGGAAACTCAAGGAGGGGAAAACACACACAGCTCACCTCAACACCTGGCATCCAGACAGGATGGAGCCAACGTTTGAGTAAGCTTCATCAAAGGGCTACCATTTGTTAAGAACTAACTGATCTCACTATTTCTTACCCTGGTTCTCAAACCTTAAATCATTAGTTGTTAATACACACATATTCAATATTCCTCTTATTAAGATAGTGGTAATAAGTTTGCTTACTATCATCAATGTCCTGTTACTAGTTTGTGTGCTTCTGCTGAAGGTCCAAGGCATTGAAATGTTAATTGGGATAGTGTCTGAAAACTTGTAGGGTAGAGTTTAAGCTGCAGAAATCCATCGGCCTTGTGGTTATGGTTGTATATGCTGATTCAAGTTTCCTTTCTAAAGAACACTTTAGACTACATAATGTATAAAGAGAACTAATATGGAGCAAGTTAAAGGTAATGGTTAAGACTAAACTACCTCACCATCTGGTCGTCTGCTTTTCAGACCAAGCATAGAGGGCCAATACACATCTACCAATACACAGGGCCAATACATCTATTTGAGACTCTTGTCATTCATTGTTGAGACAGTGTTAATAACTTCACTGCCTAGGAATGATGGAATCTATATGCACTCCGCAGATTCAGTATATTCCTGTAGATGGTGTACATTCTCTGTATATTCTGCTCATACGGCTACTGTCACTGTTACCGTTCACTGTCATAATTGTTGTTATACTTGTCATACTGTCGTTATACTGTTGCACTTTTGCTACTACTTTGCACTTCTGGTTAGATGCTAACTGCAGTTCGTTGTACTTGTATGTGTACTCTGCAATGACAATAAAGTTGAATCTAATCTAATGTCTTATTTTAAAGTGTGTATCTTATTATTGTTGTTAAGTTTCATATAATTGGGTTGTTTTTGATTATTTTGATTGTAATACTTAAATTGTAGAAAGAGTAGTCGTCATTCCTGTTTGTGTGTCTGTATAAAATGAACATTATTTGAGAGACAATCTGGGGGATCACCAGCAGATGGAGCCAGGGAGGCGTAGTCACGTGAGGGTTTGGGGCGTACACAGGTAGTGTTAAGGGGCGGGAACGAAAGAACCATAAGGGCTGCATGGAGGAGGATAGGGAGTTACGCTCAGCTGACCGGCTCACTTTGTATTTACTCTTTGTTATACCCGTAGCAGATGTAGTAAAAGGACCGTGCAACTTTGTCACTTCCAACTCCTCGACTTCTTCTCTGAACAATTTGATCTAAATTACATATATTTGCAATATTTGCTCTTGCTATTGTTTGCCTACTTTCTACCTATTGTTTAGAATGGCCCTGTGTTATGAGGCTGTGTACATCTCCAGAGGCAATCAGTTAATCAGGACAATAAAACACTTTGTCTTTCTACCTATTGTTTAGAATGGCCCTGTGTTATGAGGCTGTGTACATCTCCAGAGGCAATCAGTTAATCAGGACAATAAAACACTCTGTCTTTGTTTACTAATAGCCTATATATCATGTTTTTGTTGTACACACATACACTATATACACAAACAGATATGATATGCAGGATACGATGACACATATTTCCCACCATGCACCCAACACAGGGCTGCAGTGTGACACACCATATAACAGATGGTGCACCTGAAGGCTGACTTCCTGTGTGAGACTGTGTGAGACTGAATTTTGGGTCCTAAGATCTCAAACTTTGTGTTCTGTGGGTTGTCAAGCTGCAACCCACATCCAACATGATTGCAACCCATATGGTGAACAACATATGTTGAGCCATTGCACAATATTTGATTTTCTTTATGGTGCACACTAGTAAGGGTAATTAATGTGCAGTGTATACAAACTACTGTGTACGTTGTGTGTAGTGTATGGTTGTGAGCCATGAGGGGGCGTGGTAACTTGAACGCCAAACCCCCTTTGGAATACCACCAGACAGCGCTAACCACGCCCCCTCATGGCTCACAATGGTGCATAGTATTTCGGGTATATACAAAATCCACAAAATACTCCACAAAATAGTATAAAAATAGTAACAGTATGTCGTTGACTATACTTATTATTCGTTAAACACGCATGAGCGATTTCTGTTGAGAAATCTTGGATCATTCGTAAGACGACTCCGTCCTCTCCTTACATTTAGAA
Source organism: Malacocephalus occidentalis (assembly GCA_900312585.1). Classification (NCBI taxonomy): domain Eukaryota; kingdom Metazoa; phylum Chordata; class Actinopteri; order Gadiformes; family Macrouridae; genus Malacocephalus; species Malacocephalus occidentalis. Next base: position 8,287 of record OMOU01076409.1, on the reverse strand, counting down.
AAGAACCAGAAAATTATGACCACGACATTGCTACAGGTTTGTTTAGGATGGAGTTATTATCATTATAGGCAAAATGCATTTCCAAAATGAGGTGCCGTGGTATCACAGCTAATATAGTAGCCTGTGGTTTGTCAGTGTAGTAGTGTAGGCTCAGTGTATAGTGGGTCAGCGTAGTAGTCTACATCACTGACACACTATGCGTTTTGGTAGCACAGCCTACCACAGCCTACCGACACAGTTCAACCCTGTAATGTTCAAGATGTAGGATAATGAGTGTGTGTGCTCCCGCGGCTTATACATTTATTAGGTTCTACCGATGGGACGTCACTGCCCCTTGCTTGGCAGTGTTTGAGTGAGGTATCTCACCACACATCCCTCCTTGTTGTGCACGTGGAAGAGATTCGCTTTAGAATGACGTATAAGTGTCTGGCGGTGACTTATAAGGGAGGGGGGTGGGACCCCCGCGGTCACTGTCATGACCTGTCTGTCAACGACAGACGTGACATTGGAGCTTTCGTGGTTGGACACGCCCAGGGGCGCTTCCCATAGTGAGATACCTCACTCATATTAGAGTGAGGAGAACCGGGGTTACATAAAGTAACCTTAAACTTTGTTTAGCTTTCACAAACTTCACTGAACATGTCACGTATTTTGGCAGTTTAGTAAGTCCAGATATCGCATATAAATATAACGTCGAAATGAACGCAATTTCGCTGTTTAAACATTAAAGATTCAAAGGGCTTCATCGGCATGGCACAAAAACTAAGAGACACAAAATAATAATGGTAAATTTTTTTTTTAAACAAATCGTCTAAAAAACAGTGTAATAGAAATGGGAAGTATATACAGTGAAATTATCGAAATTATAAGATATTTAATGGTTGTTGTCCTGCCACAGCTAGGGGGCGGTGTCTCCCTACTCAGCTGAAGTGAGAAGGAAGGAGGGACGGGGCTGCTTGCTCCGTCAGGCCCGTGACAGATCGTGCAACAGCATGGTTTAAATATATCACGCTTCGGTAAGATGACACTCTTTTGGTCCAGCACTCGCCTCGTACACATGACCCCACTGGGCCACTTCAAATACCAAACGCCACAACAACATGTCCAGGACTCTAATTATTTTCCATTGCCACTGTGGCCTTTAGAGCTGTCGATATCCGACGCTGCTCTGACAGTTAGGGTGTCAACTAGCATCAAGTATCATATCAAATACACTCAAACAACTCATTGTTATGAGGTTGTTGTAAACATGGTGAACACATTGGAAGAGAATTGGGGTCAACGTATTTTCTATTTTTCGTATATTGTATGTGTGTGGGTCTGCAATCACAACTCCTGTCCACCTGCCATTGTACCAGCTGCTTATTAGATAGTAGCGAGCTACGCTTTTATTAGCATTATTTTATTGTTTTGTTATTATGTCCAGGAACAGCTGTAGCCAGTATTGACATATTACATAACCTGAGATGTATGAATGAAACCTTTATTTCCCTTCAGGGAATTTGCTTTGCACAAAGCCATACATACCAGAGACCATACATGACCATACATGACATACATGACATACATGACAGCATAAATAAATAAAACAAACATAAACAAACAAACAAATACCATAAAAAGCCTCATTTTGGAAATCGATAAAAGGACATCAGTGCAAGAAAAGTGCTGAATTCAACAAATTACTCAGAGCTTTATTACTCAGCAGCTGAATGCTCTATGGGACAGGAAGGATGTGATGCCTCTCTTAGTCTGCATCCTGGGTATACGAGACCATACCTTCGTGCTGGAGGTCAGAGTGCATGTTCACACCATCGGGGTGCAGTGGATGTCATGGTGTTCTGGTCTATCATGCAAGTAATATTGCACACTGGAGCTATCTTGTCGCCCAGTGTAACAATCTTAACCCAATGTGTTTTTGCTTTGTACAAACTGTACGCACCAAACATTGGTGTTAGCTGAGTGAGTTTGCTGTCTATAAAAGTGCCCATATTTCATGTACTCCTGGACACCTTAAATGGTGATATTGTTCATGATCACAGGGGACAGAGTTTAGTTTATTTCGTTTTCTTTGTGTTTAAAATCAGTGAGTTATTTCACTGATGTGACTCTAGATGTTCACTGTCAATGAAATGAAATCCAATAGTTTTAACAGTGAGGTGGCATTTACTGGTTTTTATAGTGCAGAAGTCAACAACTGTGTTTGCTAAGAGAATGCCACCAATGAGTGTGGTGGAACAATGGTTACCGCTTACCAACCAGACTCGGAATTAGCATGTCTGCCTTGTGTTTACAGGGGGGTTCACAGGTTTCCTCCACCTTCCACATAATTAAGTATTTTTTCCCTTCCAAAAATTCCGAACTGAGTGAATAAGAGCTATTCGAATTCTCTAAATGCAAAGGAAAGTTATTTTCCACGGTTGTCTTTTCCTTTTTCAAATCCTTCTTCTTCATATCTTTTCTTGACCTCATGACAGGGTTCAGGAAAAGTGGACTTTTTTTTTTCAAGGATGCACAACGAGGGATTTGTGGCCCTTAAAGGCACCTAGGGGCATGCTGTCAAAGGAAATGAACTGAGGCAACAAGCTGTTCCTCCAATGGATAAAATACAGAGTACACTAACTGAACTGACTGACTGATTGGCTGACTAACCGACTCCCAACAACAACAACACACTAGACTAAGATACTGTTATGTATAGCATTACGACATAGCAGATTGAGAGAGGGCCAAAGGAAAGGAAGTCAATTAAGGTTTATTAAGAATGATGCATCCTTAACCTGAGCATTGGAACATTGACTCTATGGTTTGAATGGTCTGAGGTCCAGCCTGCCCACTATAACTGAAGAATTGGATTTTATATTTAACATTTACATTCCAATACTTATCCAAGGAAGGTGTACCTTGTTTGACTGCCAATGTTCTGTTAACATGTTGGCTGGTGTAACTGCTGAATTTCCTTCTTGGATTAGTATAGTCTTATCTTAGATTAGATAAATATAAAAAATAAAATAGTTGAATCCAGGGTTTAAAACCAAGGTGTCATTCTCATGATGTAAAATCGAGAACGATGACTGCAATCATTGGAAGCAGGCCTCTAAGTACATATAAATATAGGGTGTTTGAGATCGGCACATGGCCGTGCTATCAGGTAACTGACTTTGTACTTGTGGGGGGTAATAGTTTAAAAATAAGCACACACCCCAAGACTCCGACCTGCTTTTACTCAGAGCTCATACCAAGTCATGCATCACAGATCTGGTAGACGAACGCACGTCTTTAGGACAAGGGTATGTAATGTGCATGACTTGGAAAGCCCCAACATTAGCTAGACAACTGTTTTAATGCCTTCAGTGATTTATTTGCACCTGTGGGACTATGTGATTTGTGACACAGCAATGAAAGGTAAACCATTCAAGATGATTCTTTTTGTTGTTGATTTTATTATCACCTGTTTGAGTATAAGCATGTTTATTATTACATAGGTTAAAGTTACATGAGATAAACATTCGGCAAACTATTTGTAGCTATTTGTTTTACATCATACATTCTGTTTGAGTCCACTGTTGACACAGTGGCATTTATTACTCCATTGTCACGTTTATTGAATATTTCTGTTATTGATGTCTATATGATTATTGTATATCAAATATATCTAGCTGTGGTAGCTTCCTGACTTCATACGATTTGGAGTGCTTCTAATGCGCTTTATAATTTTTTTTAATCTCACTTACATCTCACTTACATTTTGACACCATTTATTACTAAAAGTTTCTTAGATGTATTGTTATTATTTTAGGCATATACATTTAAGATGTATGTGGGTAGGCTACATCTTGGACGGCAGTGGAAATGCTCAGAGTGCCGGGGAAGTGTTTGTGGTGTCTTACAAATCAGTAAATGATCCCCTTGTGTTGACACATAACTCTTACATCTCTCCTCTCATCGTCATCTCATCTGAACAAAGATCTCTCTTTCAGAACATTAGCATTTTCAAATGCATTTACTCTACACAAGTAACTCTAATCAAGTGTTCTTCGGAACTGACTGTGTTTCTCGATAACATGGGCACAGATAATCGTAAACACGGGTTCTAGGAGGGTCCATCTGGAGTACCCTTCACTCTTCGACAGGAATGCTACTCATGCAGGTCATGGTGGAAGATGTGCTGGTATTTTTCCACTCTCTGTGCCACCGGCTTGCTCTCACCACCGCGTATCGCAAGGGTCAGGCTTGTATTGCAAGGTCACTTTTTTCATTTTGTTTGGTACTGGCCTATGGAGAATAACATACTAGTGCAGTTACAGTACACTACAGCCAACTATGATAACATGCAACATGCTATTACAATGTGCAGGATATATATCATGACAGGATCACAATAGCATAGAATAGTGGAAGATCTACTCAAATATAATTGTAGCAAACACACATCACATGGCTTTCTTCAGGGCACCTCCAAAGACACAGGCAGTAGTGATATTGAAAAGTCCAGTTTATTGCAAGTTTGAAGACATGAGTGGATGGTGGACGACATGATATGAAGCTGGGCAGATTGTCCAGATGCTAGCATGTTAGTGCTTTCTCGAGTGTGTGTGCTGGTGGCTGACTTTACCTGTGGTGCACTGGTTAGCCAATGCACCACAGGCGTGCAGTCCCACCCGCCCAGACTCTAACTGGGCCAGGTGAGGCCAATTAAGCCAGTCACCAAACATACACACGCCCACAATAATATAATGCAATATGATAGGCCTACCATGTAATATATAACCTACTACATGATATGATATGAAGATGTATGTCAGAAACAACAACTAGAGGACACATGCACAGAGTACAACGATATGCAGTTAGCATCCAACCAGAAGTAGTAGCAAAAGTGTGACAGTAGAGCAGTTAAATGACTAAATAAATATATATACATGTACGCTATACATAGAGTATAAGCAGTATAGGCAGAGATATACATTGTGGTATGTACAGTATGGACAGATGTATACTAAGTGGTTCTTGTACATGGTGTACAGCAGGGTATACACATTGAGGGAGCAGTGCAAGTGTCTGAATGTGCGGAAACCATAGTGCATGTAAGAGTATACAGAGTCAACGAAGGGAGGGAATAATAAACATCCTATTAATTATCAAATACTTTGGTTGTCACTTGGATTCTAATTTAGGTGTATATATGGCTTGTCAGTATGTAAGCATTTCTTATCTCAAAGCATTATCCATCTAAGTAGGTAGAAACAAAAGAATAGTTTCCTGTTGATAAGGTATGTGAAGAAGCTATTTTAAATGCACACACCAAGTAGCAGTGAGGGGGTTTATCTAGAGAGAAAGTGACAGTAGGGGGTGATATTGGTCTTGGATAATCTTACCAGAGAGTACAGAGTAGAGTCACCTTAAAATAACACAAATCTTGCTCTGTGGTTAACATTATCCCAATGAGATACTATTTAGTCATGTGTGTTCATACTTTGTTTTGCAGGCAGTGAATCAAGACATAGAGATTACTCTTGGAGGTGGACATGAAAGCATGTAACATCAGATTAACAAACCAGGCACTGTTGTCTACTACTGCTCATCACTTTGTTGTAAATTCAGAAGTCTGAAGCTGCTGTCCCGGGGCTCAGGGCCGAGCCCGCCTGCTGCCAACTTCCAGAGACACAGACGTGCAGATTTCAATGGATCCATCAGCCAATCTTTCAGACAGTCAGCCTGAGTCACTAAGTACTCTCTCTGACACTCAAACTAAGGAAATTGAGACTCTTCCCCATGAATCCACATATGTTGAAAAGCCCCTTTCTTGCATGAACAAAAGTGTTTCTGAAAAAACACCTGGAATTGAAACCATGGCTGACCTTGACTGTTGGAGATCTTTGTCGCCAAACTGTGGCTTATCAGAATGTCGATTGTCAAAGGACCACACCAAACCTCAACCCACACTGAGAGCAGTTATCTGTCACCCGAAAAAGAGTGAAGTGAGCATCCATAAATATAGTGCAACTTCCACATGTGATTCACCTCAAATTACACATAGCTGTACTTCAACCCCCAGTTGTAACCCAGTACCCTCCAAAACCCTCCTGGAGCTCCACCATAAAGAACATGCAGTACATTACAGTCTGAAGCAAGACCACAGCACAAGAGATGTTACAAATATTGTGTCACCTATTTCAGTTTGTTTGACAGATCCATCCTCTCAATCTGATCAAACTGACCCTGAGGCTGCATTGGCCCTGTGTAACCTGAGACATGACAATAACTACACTGCTCCTTCCACACTCTTATCAGATATTTCGAGTGGTTTGACAGAGAGTGACTCTGTTGTCGAGCCTCTGTTTATCTTCGAGAGTGACACACAGGACTTCTTCAACCTCAGCAGCCTATCCAATCCAGCCTTGGACCACCTGGTTACTTCTGAGAGACCCTTAAACCCTCAGTTCCCCCAGACCCTTTACAATAACACATGTATCCCCAGTGAACACATTTCGCCAGAGCCGGTGACTCCATCCCATCACCATTTATTCACAAATGTGGACTTGGATTCAAACTCAAAACTGTGTACCCAACATATTGGGTTGGAACCACCAACTGAAAAAGACCATGTTGGAAAGGATGGTACTTATGACAATTCCCAAATGGTGCAAACGGACAACCCTATTGATCTATGGATGGACGCTTGTCAGTATCTGTCAGGTGAGGATGAAGAAGCCGGGAAGCAGGACAGTGAGGGGATTATTTTGGACCTGTGCGGGAATTCAGTTTTGAGGGAGGAGGACGTCTGTGCTGATATCACCACCTTGTCCTGGCCTTCTGCAGACACAAAGGTGTCAGGTTACTCCTCTGCGGAGGAGGGAGATGCACTTCAGTGTGCATCCAGTGGTGACATTGGGGGGGTTTGGGGGCCACCTCACATCGAGAGGTGGTCATCAGTGGACAGCTGGGAGACGGCGCTCTCAGACTGGGCTGCCATCATCGCCTCTCCCCCAGAGGAGATCACAGCTGCCTTCATGGAGATTGGCGCCGAAATAGACGCCTTGACACGGGCGCTTGCACAGGATTCCGAGGCTCGTATTGCGGTGGCATCGCTGGGGGGGACAATGGGCCAAGCAAGCATGCAGGAAGATCCACTCAACAGGGATGGTGAAGGTACGGTGGAGTCTGACATTCATCCACAGACCCAGATACTGATGGCAATCCAGGAGTTACAACCCAGGCCTGACCTCTGTGTCAGTCCTGGTGGAAGCGCTTCCACCACCACCGCCCAAAACACACAAACAGATCCCGCCATCATCAAGGAACTCCTAGAGGTGAAGACAGACATGCCTGCAGGAGAGACAAAGAGAACTCTGGACCAGGATTCTGCCTGCCCTGTTGACACACATTCATCCTGTGTAGTGCTGACCTTTTTGGGAGAATGTTCTACAGATGTAAGTACAGCTGCCCACATCCCTGGATGTCCTGTGGTCCTTGAGGACTCTGGTACGGACATGTGCCAGTTCCATGGACATGGTTCAATGGACAGAGATGGTGACACAAGCAACAAGGAAGATTTAGTTGTGCTTCACATTGAAGAGGACGTGAACGAGAGCTTAGAGAATGAAAGCACTCTGTCGGAGCTCAACACCAAAGAGGTGGGACTACTTGTTTACATTGTATGATTTATAATGTGCATGTGCCCGGTGTGAGTTGAATTGTTTTGCAATGTTTAGTTTATAGTGCCTCTATGTCTCCCTATGTCCCTCTCTGAATTATCCACATTAGGGATATCAGATACGTGTTAAGCACAAACGAGCTCTGCATGTAAAGATAAACATGGCAAAGTTACTTTACATGTGCAATGGACACATGCATGCATGTGTGTACACTCAAGCACAGCAACAAATTAAGTGTTAGCATTTAAGCAAGAGCAAGGGAAATGCAAGAACAAATGACTGCAGCCAAACACATAAATACACCACATGTAGAATGTAAACATAAATATCTGTACACACCATAAATATACCCCCTTTGCCTCTGCTAAAAGTATTTTAGCATAGGGAACATCCTGCTGGCAGGAGAAGCCAAGTCAGATGCGCACATGCAAAGACATGCTTGCCTGAGAAGTATAGTGCGTGTCGCTTAACACGTGTCACAACACTCACAACACTCATTCGAGTCATTGCAATTTGTCTATCGCAGTATTCAACTAATTAGCTGAGCTTGCTCGGAATCAGGAGTCTGGAGATGGATGTGGACGATGAGAAAGTGTCTATGTTTTGCGTTAATCTCAAGCAGCTGAGGC
>OMOU01076402.1:7323-20788 GCA_900312585.1 Malacocephalus occidentalis | reverse complement strand
CTTGCAAAGACTCGGTTCCGCTCAAGACTGACTGACCCAAACCTGCAAAACTGAAACTCGCTGCAAGTAGCATCATCATCAGTACCATCTGACACCAAACGCCTCATCAAAGAGAAACAGTTCCAGCCATCGCATTAGGTGAGTCCGATAAATGTGTTCAATAATTACGCCACTCAGGATCGATGTATCAGTGTAAGAGTATACAGGAACCTTTGTTATAGACTAAAGTTAATGGCCAGGATCTCGCCTGTACAGTGCATCCGGAAAGTATTCACAGCGCTTCACATTTTCCACATTTTGTTATGTTACAGCCTTATTCCAAAATTGATTACATTCAAATGTTCCTCAAAATTCTACACACAATACCCCATAATGACAACATGAAAAATGTTTTTTGAAATGTGTGCAAATGTATTACAAATACTGCTCAATACTTTGTTGATGCACCTTTGGCAGCAATTACAGCCTCAAGTCTTTTTGAATATGATGCCACAAGCTTGGCACAGCTATCTTTGGGCAGTTTTGCCCATTCCTCTTTGCAGCACCTCTCAAGCTCCATCAGGGTGGATGGGAAGCGTTGGTGCACAGCCATTTTCAGATCTCTCCAGAGATGTTCAATCGGATTCAAGTCTGGGCTCTGGCTGGGCCACTCAAGGACATTCACAGAGTTGTCCTGAAGCCACTCCTTTGATATCTTGGCCGTGTGCTTAGGGTCGTTGTCCTGCTGAAAGATGAACCGTCGTGACCTGAGAGTCCTTCAGGTGCATTTTGGCAAACTCCAGGCGGGCTGCCATGTGCCTTTTATTTTGGAGTGGCTTCTGTCTGGCCACTCTACCATACAGGCCTGATTGGTGGATTGCTGCAGAGATGGTTGTCCTTCTGGAAGGGTCTCCTCTCTGACAGAGTGACAATTGGGTTCTTGGTCACCTCCCTGACTAAGGCCCTTCTCCCCTGATCGCTCAGTTTAGAGGGCCAGCCAGCTCTAGGAAGAGTCCTGGTGGTTCCGAACCACTGTGCTCATTGGGACCTTCAAAGCAGCAGACATTTTTCTGTACCCTTCCCCAGATTTGTGCCTTGAGACAATCCTGTCTCAGAAGTCTACAGACAATTCCTTTGACTTCATACTTAGTTTGTGCTCTGACATGCACTGTCAACTGTGGGACCTTATATAGACAGGTGTGTGCCTTTCCTACTTACTGTATATGTACATGTGATTTCTTAGTTTTTAATTTTTAACAAATTTGCTAACATTTCAAAAAAACTTTTTTCACATTGTCATTATAGGGTATTGTGTGTAGAAGTTTGAGGAAAAAATTAATTTCATCCATTTTGGAATAAGGTTGTAACATAACAAAATGTGGAAAAAGTGAAGCGCTGTGAATACTTTCCGGATGCACTGTATGTTGTTAGTGCCGATACATTTGTGCAAAAGAAGTGAAAAATCACAAACAAAACCACACATCTCTGCTGAACTAACACGACGGTGACTCAACACGGCTGCACCATCTTAACGGACATCTTAACACCTCCCTGCAGCACAGGGACAGTAAGGGGTGGAGCAGTGGGATGGATGTCTAGGGGGTGAAGTAGTGGGATGGATGTCCACACAGGGATAGTAAGTAAGATAGGTGGGGAAGGACCCAAATGCAGGCAGCGCGTATTTGCTACTGGGACAGGCAGGCAGGTAAACAGGTGACAGGTAAATCGGTAGCAGGTAAACAGGGAGTAGGAAAACCGGTAGCAGGTAAACAGGTAGCAGGTAAACTCACGAACATGAAGACGGTAAGGATCTGCCAAAGAACACAGGACTGGGGCAGGTTTAAGGAGGGAGACTAAGGGAAGTGACCACAGCTGACAACAATCAAGGGCAGGGAAACAGAACAGACTACAAAAATGGCAGACAACTAGAAAATGGCAGACAGCTATAGGTGAGGGGCAGGGACAAATAGGAACAGAACACATGAACAACCAGATAAACTGACACATGAGGAAACAACAGGTTTCCTCAACTAGAACATTAGGGGAAAACATACAAGGACAGGTGGGGCGGAGAAGGAACACAACAAAGACAAGAGGGAACTAAAGCCCAGCAGGGGGCAGATAAATAATAACATCCAGCAGGGGATGCAAAAACGTCCAAACAGTAAACACTTGAGGAGGGCAGAGGCAGATCGTGACAGTAAGGGGTGAAGTAGAGGGATGGATGTCTAAGGCGCGGAGCAGTGGGATGGATGTCCACGCGGCGACAGTAAGGGGTGGAGCAGCAAACATATCTAGGTGTGACCCTTCCCCTCCAGGCATCAATATGAGCCGAGCACTGGTGCATTATGGATCTAGGATTCATAGGATCACACGCACATTCACAAACACACAAATATACATGCATGCAGACACGCTAACGTGTTGGGATGCTGATTCAGCATGTTATAAAACGCAGACCCCTTTGTACCCCTATTATTATTAAATCCTATCAGCCATATAGGGCCAGTTTCCCGGACAAGGATTAAGCCTAGTCAGAGACTAAATCACATTTTAAACGAGGATTTATTTAAATGAGTTTCTCAGACATGGATTAAATAAGTCTCAGACTTGCCCTCATCCTGATATAAACAATCAGCCTTTAAGAAGGAATATTAGAGCTAATCCAGATCTAAATGAAGGCTTAAATTAAACCTGGTCAGAGGCAGGTTTAACTTGAGATTAAATGCTTTTGCGTTCACCTTGACAATCGAGGAAAATTGATTACCTTGACTATTTAAATGATGATCAACGACCACCACCAAGACCAGAAAGAAGGATCAACCCACTAAAAAAGGGTTAGGGTTAGGGCTGTGCTATAGGTGTAGGGTCAGGTTTAAGGTTAGGGCTGTGCTGTAGGGTTAGGGTTAGGGACTCCCTACTCAGCGCTGATCTCAGCGGTGATCACTCACAGATCAATGGGATTGGAAACTGAGACCAAGAGGCTTTGGGACGCAGGCCAGTGATGTCTTTGAAATAGTTCCATTATTTCAGTGTCATCTGAGAAACTCGTTTCCTTCATCCTACAGATCTGCCCTCATGCTGTCTTGGTTCTTACAGGAGATCCTTAAGGGTTCAGATAATGGTGGATTGGACAAAACCAACAGTCACAGTTTGACTCGGTTGTTTGTTAATAGTATCTTATTGATTAGAGTAGTTCATTCCTTGTAGCTTTATAACAAATGTACTTTGATGTTGACTAATGCAACCTTATCTTGGAGACACTTATCTCTATACCTCCCTGACCCACAGCACTCTCTCTCTCTCTCTTTAACTCTCAGTCTCACTCTCTCTGTGTCGCTCTCTTTTTTCTATCTCTCTGAATCTCTCTCCTTTCTATCTCTCAGTCTCTCTGTCTCTGTCTCTGCGTGTTTGTGTGTGTGCCTGTCTGTCTGTCTGTCTCTCGCTCTCTCACGCTCTCTCTATCTACCTTATGCTCTTCGTTACACTTTCCCAGGCTTGAGAATTACCGTAATTATCGCATCTATAAAACGGTGGAGTTTTCTTTTGCAGTCGGAGAGCCAATAACAGCTGGCATGCTACACTTCCTCCGTGGGCCTGACGCAGCACACTGTACAGATGAAAACAACTACACACACATATACAACACAGCCTCTCTGCCCACAGCTTCCAACAGGACACTGAGACTGTTTTACCAGAACCCAGCCGGCTTTGGGATGGGATCAGAGAGCTCAGTTACTGCGGAATTAGCCAGGAGCCAGGAACCACAAAGGATGTGTGTTTGTGTGTGTGTGTGTGTGTGTGTGTGTGTGTGGGAGATATTGAAGATGGATCACCTGAATATATAAATATATATTCTCCCAAGCACCCAGCTTTAATCTTCCTTAAGCTTCCATTGATTGGAACGGACTGCATCACATGAAACTGTTTCTCCACAGCGATCTGACAGCTTGCCTGCCAGAACAAGAGAGAGAGAGAGAGAGAGAGAGAGAGAGAAAGAGAGAGAGAAAGAGAGAGAGAGGTATTGGTCAGCAGTCTGTTTGTGGCGGGGATCAGATCATACACACACACAGCTTCACATCAACAGATGACACACACACATATGCGCACGCACACAAACATGCAAGCACAAACAGAAATTTTCTGCAAGCACACACTAAGGCAGGTGGTGAGAGTTCCAAAGCAGAGTGATTAAGTGATAGCAGTGGTATTTAGACTAAACCTTTATAAATGTGCTTTGTTAATCTCATGTTTTCCTCCATTTCCCGCAATGTCTCTGCCAAGTCAACAGTTAACAGCTTCTGTGTGATCCACCCTTCATCCAAATGCAGCATCCATCACCTGTAGATGGTTGTCTCTGTCTGCTTCTCTGTCTCTTGCCCAACAAATAAGCAAGTTGCCAAACCACTCAACCACAGATTTAGTTTATGGTAACAAACAAATTCCTTAACAGGAAGGTCTCAAGATCCAGTCAATCCTCACCACTGGCTCACCAGACGGTGCCTCCAGTCACTTCCTTTTTCTTCACACACGCCTTTGGCCACAAATTAATTGCAAAGTTATCTGAACCTCAGAATTCCACAGTCTGCACCCTGCCGGCCTGGCCCCTCCCATCTGCTGTCACCAGACCCACGGCAGGGTCTGACGCTATCACGCCGCTCCTCTGATGATCGCAGGCCAGCTGAGCAGTGGCCTGACTCAGACCAAGTCGAGGTGCCTCATGGTTAAAGGTTACATATTGTACGTTGTTAAAACATCACTAATAATAATAACCCTGATAATACTGACACCTATTGGTGGTTTGCGGAAGGCTATTGGTTAATATAGATATGTACTGACATAGAGGAAGCCGGTTGGTGAATATAGATAGAGTCCAGGAACCCGGTGTTGGTGTTTTGGGGCGGGGCTCAGTATTTAGGGGAGGGGCTTGATGTTTTGGCGAGGGTTGCCACGCATAGTTGTATTTAGATAGACTTCTGAAAACCCAGGGTCAAAGGTTTCCAGATGTTTCTTCACCTCAAAATGTACAGATGTAGTAGAACACAGTTTATTATGTACATGCCCTGTACATTATTCAATATTCCAGGATCTCTACGTTGGCTGGCTACAGTAAACCTAGCAAACTAAGTGGTGTCATCAGTGGTGGTTATCAACTAACCCCAACCCTAACCTTAACCCAGGTTCTCTGGTTATCAACTAACCCCAACACTAACCTCAACCCAGGATATCCTGGTTATCACCTAACCCTAACCATAAACTCAATGCAGGTTATCCTTGTTTTTACCTAACCCTAACCTCAACCCAGGGTCTCCTGGTTATCAACTAACCCCAACAATAACCTTAACCCAGGTTCTCCTAGTTATCACCTAACCCTAACCATAAACTCAACCAAGTTCTCCTGGTTATCACCTAACCCTAACCCCAACCCTGGTTCTAGTGACCTCACTAACGCAGGGTTCAACATGAAGTGGCCTCACTAACCCAGGGTTCAACCTGAAGTGACCTTGCTATGTCCACATCCTGCTTCGTAGTTCAGGGCTGATGAAAAATGTTGATTTGGTGGCATTTATTATCCTCGTGTATCACATATATCACGACCTCATGTATCACGACTGCATTTCGTTGTACTGGTATGCGTACTCTGTGCAATGACAATAAAGTTGAATCTAATCTAATCATATGTGCAAGGACATATATTATGTGAATATTTCAGATGTAGTAAACATTCGTTGTGTAACTGTAAGCAAGAGACATGTTGTTTTCCTGAGTCTTTAGTTGATACCCAGAACATAGTAAAGTATTTATGAGCCTCTGCTGCAGGATCTGGATGCTGGTTTGGTTCAGATCCAGTAATAGTTTGTTCACGGCCGGTCCAAGGTAGGGCTGTTACCGTCAACACAATTATGTTAACCGTGGTAAGACGACCACATGAAGAGAGATGGTCTCTCACGCACACGTGGGCCCAGTCATTCTCTCACACTATACTTACTCACACACACACACACCTACACATCATAAACATCACTGTGGTAGGCCGATTAGAATGGACCCTCTGGGTTGAAAGGCCAGCCCCCGCACTACACACACACACGCACGCACACCCTGAAGGTTTTACAGAGAGGAACAGAGGAACCCGCCTTGCAGAGGAGCCCTTCTTGCAGCAGAACAGAGGAACCCATCTTGTAGAGGAACAGAGGAACCCATCTTGCAGAGGAATAGAGGAACCCGTCTTAAAGAGGAACCTGTCTTACAGAGGAATAGAGGAACCCTGTCTTATAGAGGAACCCATCTTGCAGAGGAGCCCATCGTGCAGAGGAACAGAGGAACCCATCTTACAGAGGAACCCTTCTTGCAGAGGAGCCCATCGTGCAGAGGAACAGAGGAACCCATCTTACAGAGGAACCCTTCTTGCAGAGGAACCCATCATTATTTCCACTGTGGGAGTGAGGGTGAACCTTCCTTTGTTTCACAGTATTTTCTCAAGTCAACACACACACACAGCCAATCATCATTTCAGTTCTGTACCCTCACCACCTCACCTCCCCCTGACAGCAACCAGGCCAACTGGAAGATTCATTCCAATAAGTCTGAACTAAACAATCATGAACACTGCCTGAGGTGAAAAGTTCAAATGGCAGTAATGTGCATGCATGTGTGTGTGTTTATATATATATGTGTGTGTGTCTGCGTGTGTGTGAGTGTGTGTGTGTGTGTGTAATTTCAGTCAAGTGAAAGGCTGCGTCTAATCAAAACCAAACAAGAGCGAGCGTTGTAACCCCATAACCATGGAAATGCACAAGCAGCACTTGAGCACGTCACGTTGCCTCGATGGGCCTCGGTGCCGGGCACTGACCAGCATGTCCTCGACGTCTTGGTGTGGGTGCCACCCTGCTGCATGGCTTGGTGTTGGTGCCACCGTGGCTTGGTGTGGGTGACACCCTGCTGGGTGACTTGGCACCAGCTACAAACATCCAGATAACAAGTGTTGGCGGTGAGGGTAGCAGTAGAACAGGTTAAAAACAACTTCGGCTCACATATCAGACTCAAGATGAATATATGATAGCAGACAAGCTCACATCTTGGTGAATGGAGTGTTTAGATTCCTTTCATTCCACATTTTTGGCCAATCATGTTCCTGTCTGTAGGGCGTGTCTGTACGCAGACAGGCTCCACTGCAACAAACATGATATGGCTGACAAAAAAGGGTTATACAGTATGTCTGTCGCCTATACTATCATGGCTTTTATTATTCAAGAAAGAAAAGAAACAGATCACTTCCAGAAAAAATGTGTAGGTGATGTAGAATTGGAAACAAATGTTTCAGGATATCTGAACAGTGTGTTTCCGGCAACAGCTCTGTCGTCTTCCTCCAGAAGTTCGGCTCCATTATTGTCGAACCTCTGGATCCAAGATTTTAAACACAACTTCTGGATCCGAGATTTTTAGACCTCACCAGTTAGACCCAGGGGTTAGACCTCACCTGTTAGACCTCACCTGTTAGAGTGTTGTGGGTACCTGACGTGGGTACCTCAAGTGTTGCTAGTTAAAGAGTGGAAGTGTGAGAGCCTAACCCTGTCTGTGAGAAGGAGGGAAGGACGAAGGGATGTGTGTGCGTGTGTGTGTGTGTGGGCAAATACACACACCATTCATAAATGTGTGTGATTTTGGGTTGGGGAGTGTTTTACTTGGTTAAGTTGATTATGGAAAATAGAGCTCGACACACAAACACGTCTCTAGTCTACAAACATGCACCTACACACTCCATTACCATAGATTTAGAAACAGTAGGAAGCGGAGGGTGGGAGGAGTCAACACAAACATCAACATTTTCGGAGGGAAGGTATTTGCATAATCTATCCAATTTCACCACAACAGAATGACAATAACACTGTAACTCTATATAGGATTCATTCTGGCCAGAGGGGCTCTTTGTACAGAGCAGCTGGACGCAGCCTGAGGAGACCTCAGTGGAAGACGAGAACTGCTGAGTGAGAAGAAACATGGACACATATCTCCACACAGTCATACACGTGAGTGTGTGTGTGTGGGTGTGCGCGTATGTGTGTGTGTATGTGTGTGGTTTCACACTGACATTGTGCATTAGTGGTGTGTGCAGTGTCACATTTCTATGACAGAGTGATTGTATGCCTAAGTTTAAGTCTGTGCGTGTGTGTGTGTGTGTGCTGCATTCAGTTCAGCTGTTGTGTGTCATGCGTTGTGTGTGTGCAGTTCACACGCTCCAGTGAGGTTCCTGGTGAGACAGAATAGACCACAGGCCTGGTCAGGACATGGTCAGAGTCTGGGTTGAGGGCCCCATTGCTGCTGCCCCTACCTCAGCCCCCCCCCGGCTCCCGGCCCCGCGAGTTTACTAAGTCACTGAGTTTGGTTCAGGGAATGTTTTGAAAGGAAGTCTCTGACCTGAGTATTTGGGTTCAGATGCAACTCCTCCATCATGACACACAGACGAGCCGCTCTGGGTGAATGCAGACTCAGTTTGGAATGGGAATTGTCCTCCTTAATGAGGACCTAAAGGGGATCGTTATTTTTTGTAATTGTACATATGTGCTGATTTATATCGAACTTATCTGGGATCCAGCAGTCCTACTGTGTTACAGCAGAACTTCTGAACCAGTAGTCCTACTGTGTTACAGCAGAACTTCTGATCCAGCAGTCCTACTGTGTTACAGCAGAACTTCTGAACCAGTAGTCCTACTGTGTTACAGCAGAACCTCTGATCCAGCAGTCCTACTGTGTTACAGCAGAACTTCTGAACCAGCAGTCCTACTGTGTTACAGCAGAACTTCTGATGCAGCAGTCCTACTGTGTTACAGCAGGACCTCTCACCCAGCAGTCTCCTCTCCCAGACGGCACAGTGCCTCGTTCAGAAACCAGAAACTGAAGGGGCGGAGCTACATTTGAGTCGATTAAGCTTTTAGAAGGCATACACAGTGAGGCAGAGTAGAAAATATCAATGTCTAGTTTGTTGGAATACAAGCAGAACAAAGGCAAGGAGGCGGAGGGAGGAATTGCAGTGATGGTCAGCCATTGGTCCAGGCAACAATCAAGGGGTCTGAAACACAGGAGGTCAGTCAGAATATCGAGGTTGAATCATAGAGTAGCAGGCTAGCGTAGCAGATGGGATACATATTAGCAGGCGCCAGGTATACATACTGAGGTGATTATGGGTGGAACAACCACAGATGTGCAAGAGTCCAGAGCCGTTAAGTGATGGAGACATTACATGTGTTTCAGCTCTACATAACCTACTGATCTTGGCTGAGTCAGTGTTGGCTAACATGCGTCTAGATCCCCGCCTCCAGCAACATGATGGGTCCAAACAAATATGAGGTGATCCAGATGAATCTGGATCTCCTCTTGAATCTTGAAATGAGAGCTGGTCTGTTATCAGACTTTAGATGTAAGTCTGACTTGTGAGACTAATATTTACCAGACATGACATTGGTGAGGAAATAATCAATACACACATACTCACACAGACACACACACACACTCATACACACAGACACACACACACACAGACACACAGACACACACACACCAGTAACCCAATGTGCATCCAACGTGCCTCACACCCTCCGGTTCCGTCTGGTTCCTCTGGTTCCTCTGGGGTTTTCCAGTGTTGGTTCCCAGACAGCATTGTTGCTTGTTCAGAAGATGCTTGGGTTACAGAAGGTAGTGGCCCCATCTGCTCCGCACGGGACCTCCACTGTTGTCTCTAACCTCCCATTACAAGACCCGTCAATCTGTCACGCGGGCCGCTGCCTTGTTACTGTAAGGTTGTCTCTCCCCACGGCCCTCTAATTATGCTCCCAGGCTCCTCCTACTGTGACCACATGCAGCACGCCGGGCTAGCGCAAAACACACTGTTTGTGTGTGTGTGTGTGTGTGTGTGTGTGTGTGTGTGTGTGTGCAGATCTCCCTCTAGCACTGGCTCTCTCTCTCTCTATCTCTCTTTCTGGTCTATTGGGTCGATCTACAAGGGTTAAGGTGACATCAGCAAGTTTTGGTTAGGCCTAACCCAAGAAGGAATGAAGGGTGTCTTAAGGACATCTGGAGGAACGTCTGGAGGAACATCTGGAGGATGTCTGGAGGAACATCTGGAGGACGTCTGGAAGAAGGTATGGAGGAACGTCTGGAGCACGTCTGGAGGAACGTCTGGAGGAACGTCTGGAGGAACGTCTGGAGGAACGTCTGGAGGATGTCTGGAGGAACGTATGGAGGAAGGTATGGAGAAACATCTGGAGGAATCTCTGGAGGACGTCTGGAGAAACATATGGAGGACGTCTGGAGGAATTTATGGAGGAACATCTGGAGGAACATATGGAGGAATGTCTGGAGGAATATATGCAGGATGTCTGGAAGAAAGCATAGAGGATATTGTTAGATCCGTCAGTTAGCCTCCTCTAACGGAGATCATGCGAAACCTGTTGCCCAGTAACGGTTGCTAAGTGGGGGAGACACGCCTAGCCCCTAACTGCCTTATCTTCCGAACATCTACCCCACTTGCTTCGGTGCTGCAGCCCAAGGCATAACCCTGGCTTCGAAGCAACACTTCAATCATGTTCGTGATGGTAGCTCTCCCCTGGGATCCGAGCGCTTGACAATATGCTAGGAAATATGTAAGGCTTGGATATATCTAGCCCTCGGGATATGTTGACCTCTTAGAACCATGTGTTAACCTAAACACTCTTGAATTTTTCTTCCTTGGGCAATGATCAAATGTTCACAGGGATCTATTCATCAATTACTTGCTAATTTTTATTGCAGGGATTTAGCAGGGGTACAGCGAAAAGCGTAGCAAAAAGGCAAAATCTATTATCAAGTCAATTTCAAGTCAATTTTATTTGTATAGCCCGTAACCACAGTGACAGTCTCAGAGGGCTTTACAGGCCATATTAGTGGACCAAGTGCTCATGATGACACCCCCTGAGGAAGAAAGGAAGAAATCTCGAGAAGGAACGCAGAGTGGGGGATCCCTCCTTCCAGGGATGGTAGCATACCATAACAATTAGAAGGTTAGTAAATATGATGAAATATGATGAAATATGATTAAATGTATAATAAATGTGACTGTCCAAATCAACACGTTATACCGTCTCAGACATTTAAGACATACCATGAGTAGTTATTCTCGGGGCTTAATGAAATAAATGAAATAAATGAAAACATACATTGTTTTAGGAGGTGGGAGGAAAAGTACAATCTTTCTCTTGAAAATAAAAATTAAAAATGTCCGGAGATATCTTCTCTGCTTCTTCTCTTCCACCTAAGGGGGTCTTCTGGTCTGGGGAAACGGCTCAAATGTTCTCTCCTGTTGCTCCCTTTTATAAGCTACTCCGGTGAGGAAATGTGGTATAATGTGCAATGTCTAACCGAATACTTAGCTGAATACTAACATGATTTTGAGAAGAGCCCCTTACACACATGTCGTGATCTACTTGACTAATTCATGCTCATTGCCTGAGTTGCCGCCACCTAGTGTTTTCTTGGGAGGCCAACAACCTCTGGATCGACCACTCCACTCCTGGCCAGGTCGGGGTGGCAGCCGTCTAAGCAGGGCCCCCCAGACATCCTCCTCCCCAGCAACAGTCTCTAGCTCCTCCTGGTGGATCCCGAGGCATTCCCAGGACAGATGAGATATATAATCCCTCCAGCGGGTTCTGGGTCTGCCTCGGGGCCTCCTCCCAGTCGGACGTGCCCAGAAAACCTCTAAAGGGAGGCTTACCCGGGGGAGGCACCCTGGTCAGATGCCCGAATCACCTCAGCTGACTCCTTTCAACATGGAGGAGCAGTGGCTCTACTCCGAGCTCCCTCTGGATGTCTGAGCTCCTCACCCTATCTCTAAGGCTGAGCCCAGCCACCCTGCAAAGGAAACCCAATTATGCTTATATGCACAATCTCGTTCTTTCAGTCACTACCCAAAGCTTGTTACCATAGGTGAGGGTTGGAACGTAAATGGGCCGGCATCCCGGTAACCATCTGCTGTTTCAGGAGACCCCCTGGGCCAACCAAGCCCGAAAGGCTTCCTTCTTCAACCTGACAGGGTCCTTCACCGCTGGTGTCCAACAACAGGTCCTTAAGTTGCCACCACGTCAGGTACCCACAACCTTCTGACCACAGCTCCTAGCAACCGCCTCTGCAATAGAGGCTCTGAACATGGCCCACTCGGATTCCATGTCTCCAACCTCCCCTGGGATACACAAGAAATTCACGAGAAGGTGAGAGTTAAAGACCCCAAGATTCAAGAAGCTTCATTGTCATAACACATGCAGGATATGCAGTGAAATGAAAAAGTGGCGATGTCCAGTGGAATGTGAATCAGAATATCCACACTATTTACAGTCTTTACAGCAAAAGGAGTAGCTTTCTTCAGGATAAATATGAGCAAATAGGCAAATAAGCAGCAAGAAAACAGCAAAAGGCAAAAAAACCCAAGTAGGCATATCAACAAAAATATGGGGTGCATGTACTGTGTACTACCAGACGTTCCCAGTTCACCCTCACTACCAGGTCTGTTCGGCAGCCTCCCCCGCCATCTGATCCAACTCACCACCATGTAGCTCCAGTCACCCTCTTTTTTTCCTCTTTTGTTTTGTGCTTCACTTGTTGTTGCCTTTCTGATCACAGTTAATCATAATTGTGTTTATTTAAATTGAAATACTGCCATGGTAAACAATTAGATATTGATTCATTGTTTTCCTGATGTAAGTAGGCCGGTGCTGATTGATATTTTAAGCTGATGGTTACAGTTGTGTACAGCTACTTGCATACCATTTGCATGATTTTGTGTCAGTATTATTTAGATAGCATTTAGTCATTGCCATTATTTCAGTTTCACAAAAACGTTTGTGAGAATGACGACTACGGTAAAAAGCTTTCAACTTTACTCCAGCCGCTGACTGTTGTGTGTGCTAATGCCCTGGACAGCAGTTCAGAGTATCTGGCCTTCTGGCCTTCAGACGGGGGACAGAGGTTGATCTCCCCCAAAGAATTGCCACCTTATCATGGTGGTGGGGGGGGGGGGGTGATCCCTGGTGACCCTGGGAGCTGTGTTGTCTGGGGCAACAGCCCCTGGTATGGTCTCCCAAGGCAAAGTGGTCCCAGGGGAGGGCCAGAATAAGAGCAATTCAAAGACCCTCATATGAAAAAGCTGGGCCGCTTATTTTCTGTCTAATTAGCAGTGAAATGAAAGCATGGAGCTGAGAGGATTAGTGGCTTGTGAGTGTGTGTGTGCGTTTGACTGTTTGTTTCCGCATGTGTATACACTACCTAACCACCGTGTGGGCGGAGGAAGCTTGCAGGCATCTGATTGGCTAGCGGTGCCGCCGCATTGGGTTGCATTGCTGACAGCTGCTAAGCACTCCTGTTATTTTGGCTTTGTTGCACGAGGGTCCGATGACACAAACACTGTTTTACAATGTTAGCTGGACATCTTGATCTGTTTGTTTGTGTATGTGAATTCCTG
>OMOU01076395.1:3818-22930 GCA_900312585.1 Malacocephalus occidentalis | reverse complement strand
CCCTCCGTCCAGTTCAAGACCCTGAAGGTGGAGGAGTACCGGTTGGCCCTGAGGAACCTGGAGCTCCACTACCAGGACTTCCTGCGAGACAGCCAGGACTCCAAGATGTTCGGGGCTGAGGACCGCATGCAGGTGGAGAGCGGCTACAACCGCGCCAACCAGCGATACAACTCCCTGGTCACCTCGGTGGAGCAAGGTGTGTGCCTCTTAACCCCGCCCCCCTATCTCCCACCAACCAACCAACCTGCAGCAAAACAAGCGCACCTCAACTCAAAGCTTGTTTCACGATCCTTTGTTTATTTATTTATTTATTCATTTCTTTCCCCTGTTTCATTACTTTTGTTTACACGTGCAGACGCCCTGCTGTTCACGTCTGAACACACGCGATTAGCGCTATAATTTTGCTTCGTTTTACCCCTGTGCAATGCATTGTTGGTCATCATAAAGCCGGCCAGCTGGTCTGAATGGGTTCATGTTTGTGCTGCTGGCCCTGTTTGACCGTATAATTCACCTTGCAGGCCATGTGCCGTCGTTGGGAGGTAAGGTCTCATTTTGGCTTGGTTCACTGTTTGATTTGGCTGAGTTGTAGTGTGTGTGCGCACTGTTTGATCTGGCATCGTTTTGTTTTTTTGTGAAATCACCACGTTAATAATCAATCACCGGCATCGTCATCATCAAGTCGCAGTAATCCCTCACCTTCGTCTCCATTGCCTGTCGTTGGGTCTGCTGTGTCGTCCTTTGTACTGCAAGCATGGTTCCAGGATCAATAAGGAGTATTAATGATAATACTCGTGCAGCGAGTACAGGCATGAATCGATGTGTTGCCGATGCGTGCGTGTGTGTGTGTGTGTGTGTGTTCATGTTTTACCGTTCGCTTCATGTTTGATTCAAAAAAACTTCCAGGCACTAACACAGACACTCGCAAACAAGTCGGCCCTGTCAACACATCAAATTAACATTTATAATAACGTCTGAACCTGATGAATGTGTCAATTAACGAGATTTTCTCTTGAAGGGTTTCATTGTCGAACCAGCGCATCCAACGTAGGATATATTAATGTCAATATGAATATGAATACACTTAAAACATAAATATAGCCTCCTTTCAATACGATTGGTGACACACAAAGCATTTCTATGGCTTTTTATAGTGGATACCTCCATTTTGCAATGAAACCCTCAACACCAACCGCACCACCAACACCAACACCCACCACCACAGCAACAACGGCAGCAACAACAACTAACTCAACAGCGCATCGTCCTTTTAGGCCCAGAATCATGACGTGTGTGTGTGTGTTTTCCCCCCGGAGCAGGTGAGCAGGAGGAGTCCATGTGCAAGGTGTACCTGACCCGAATCAAGGACCTCCGCCTGAGGCTGGAGGGCTGTGAGAACCGCACTGTCACCCGCCTCCGCCAGCCGGTGGACAAGGAGCCCCTGAAGGCCTGCGCCCTCAAGACGGCCGAGCAGATGGTAATGTAACAATGCCCCCCCCCAGATGATGTCATTTGTATTGCGCATTTAAAAAAAACACTGAATGAAACACGCTCATGCCATTCTCAGGGATTAGAAGTGTTTGTAAGAAAGTGAAAGTGATTTTAAAAGGGCCCCATTTTCATGAGTTCAAGTGGAACAGATGAGTTAATAGCAGAGCACGCACACACACACACACACACACACACACACACACTACTAATCATCATTAGTGGTGTGTGTTTGTGTGTGTGTGTGTGCGTGCGTGCGTGCGTTCTTTGCATGGTCCATACAACTCCTCCACCTTCACCTCACATGACTAACCACAGTCTTCGTCATCATCCTTGCTGTGTGGTGCGACAGAAAGTCCAGTTAGAGCTGGAGGGTCTGAGGGCGGAGCTTAGCGGTGTGGCGGAGAAGGCGGAGGAGGTGCTGGCGTCACCCCAGGAGAGCAGTAGCTCCGCCCCCCTGCTGCGTTCCGAGCTGGACTTCACCCTCAGCAAGATGGAGCACGTCTACAGCCTGTCCTCCGTCTACCTGGACAAGTAAGACCCCCCGCGCTCCACTGCCTCCACCCACTTCCTCACGCACTCACTCATTCACTCACTTCCACATTAATTCACTAACGCTCATTCCCTCACTCACACACTAACACTCACTCATTCACTAGCAGTCCCTGAGTCACTCACAAACGAGGACACACACTCACTCACTCATTCACTAGCAGTCCCTGAGTCACTCACAAACGAGGACACACACTCACTCACTCCGATGTTCACTTACTCACTCACTCCGATGTTCCCAGCATGGGAACATCGTCACTCTCACAACGTCTCACAACGTCACTCTCACAACAAGCGCGCACTTGTGCTCCTCTCAGGCTGAAGACGATCGACGTGGTGATACGCAACACTCGGGATGCCGAGGACACGCTGAAGATCTACGAGACGCGTCTGCGTGACGTCAACAAGGTTCCCACAGACAAGAAAGAGGTGGAGAATTACCGCAGCCAGCTCAAGGTACATGGTGCTGTAACGACCCGTCAATTCGCGCCGACATCATGTCTACACATGTAAAGTCGTAATCTTGATAGCCTCCCGGCATTCACATTTATAGCATTTGGCAGACGCTTTTGTCCAAAGAGACTTACAACAAGTGCATTTGTCGAAAGAAATGCATTGCTGTCGGTACAGTAAACACAGTACAGTAATGTACAGTCATTTTAAGAGAGCAGGTTTCAAGCACTCATAATGGCTAGGTTGATAAGGTTAATGGTTAGAATAAGGTTAATGGTTAGCAAAAAAGCGAGGATGAGATTACGTAACCATAGCGGCATTATTTCCAGAGTTTCCTTTTTAAATAGCTCTGTACAGTCAGTAGAGGCCACTCCGCGAGCGACCAGCATGCTAGCGGATGCTGCGCAGGTGACCACTATGCTAGCGTAAATGTGCTAGAGGCCACGATGCTTAACCCCCACTGTGCTCGCAGTGACTACGCTAGCAGCCATTATGCTAGCAGCTACTACGTTACAACCATTCTACGCTGCCTCAACAACCTCCACCGCCTTACAGAAAATGCGCGGGGAGGCGGAGGACGACCAGGAGGTGTTCGACCGGCTGCAGGACGAGCTGAAGAAGGCCGGCGGCATCAACGAGCGGATGACGCGCGTGCACAGTGAGCGTGACGCCGACCTGGAACACTACCGCCACCTGGTGGCCAGCCTGCTGGAGCGCTGGCAGGCAGTGTTCGTGCAGGTGGACCTGAGGCAGCGGGAGCTGGAGCTGCTGGGCCGGCAGATGCGCTCGTACCACGGCAGCTACGAAGAGCTGATGGTGTGGCTCCGGGAGGCCAAGCAGAGGCAGGAGGAGATCCAGGCCCTGCCCATCGGAGACACCAAGGCTCTGGCCCAGCAGCTCCGGCAGGAGAAGGTTAGCTTAGCTCGTCACTAAGTAGATGATAGCGTGTGGTCCTGTGTCACTTCACAGTTCGAGTGTGCTAAGCCAGGTGGCTAGAGTGTGAATAAAGCATTTTAAGATGCATTATGGTGATTTCTTGTGTTAATTACAGATACTTCTGGAGGAGATTAAAAGCAACAAAGACAAAGTTGACGATTGCCAGAAATATGCTAAAGCATATATCGATGCAGTCAAGGTATGGGCCAATCACATCACTCGTGTGGTTCTCACGTATGAAGCGACAGCGCTCCTTGACGTACTTTCCCAGAGCTTGTGTGCTTATCCTCGGTTGGTTGGCTTTCTGTAGGATTACGAACTCCAGGTGGTCACCTACAGAGCGATGCAGGATCCCATCGCCTCTCCTCTGAAGAAGACCAAGATGGAGTCGGCTTCGGATGACATCATCCAGGAGGTCAGTCACCGCGCGCTTTCCCTTTTTTCTGCGTCCGCGTGTGTGTGTGAGGCGTTCCTAATTTGCCGTTCAAATCAATGACCGTTCGTTCCGTCCTCCCAGTACGTCACGCTGCGGACGCGCTACAGCGAGCTGCTGACGCTGAGCAGCCAGTACATCACGTTCATCCTCAACACACAGCGCCGCCTGGAGGACGACGAGGTAACCACACTCCGCGGTGACACACTGTGAACACCGTGTAGACACTGCAAAATACACACCAGGAGAATGATAAACAAAGTGGCATCACAATAGTATGAACTTGGTAATGAATGTGGATATCACCATGTTGGAGGCCAGTGCACATTCTCTTACCCCTTCTGCTGTTTGTCGTCCATGACTGACTGTCTGGTGTTTTTATTTAAACCCCTTTTCCTATCCACAGCAATCCTTTGGAGAGCTTCTGGGCATTGATATGTGATAAATACCAATACATGATACAATGACAAATGACACAATAAATATATGATAGATACAATTGGCTCTAATGAATGAATAGACATCATCGCCACCTGTGTCATTGGCATTCATGACCGTTCATTTGAGCCAATAATAATAATATTAATAATATATTTTGTAATGCAATTGCAGTAACGTGTTTCACCACAGGGAGTGCTGTTCCTGTGAGTCAAATGTCACTCTTTGGTTGCTCTTTAAGGTGTGGGTGTTGAGTCTTAAGGCAGATTTTTGCTTGGGTGCTCGACACTTTTGAAAAGCTTCGCTCAACAGAAATGACACATGTTCCACATGTGTGTTGTGTCATCCTGTGTGTACGGTAAATTATGCTGAAACATATTGGAATATTTATCACCTCTGTGCCGTTTCTGTAATTTTCATATATTAGACATCGTAATGTCTAATGTCCCCCTATGAAGGAACTGCCATAATATCTCAATGTAATTCCTAATATCGTACTTTTCCCCTTTTGCCCCTCTTTGCTTGTACCAATGCAGAAAGCCACTGAGAAATTAAAGGAAGAAGAGAAGAGGAAGCTAGCCGAGATGGAGGCCGAGCTGGAGAAGCAGAGGCAGCTGGCCGATGCCCACGCTAAAGCTGTGGCCAACGCTGAGCGGGAGGCCCATGCCCTGAAGCTGCAGATGAAGGATGAGGTGAACCGGAGGCAAGACGTTGCCGTGGACGCCGAGAAGCAGAAGCAGAACATCCAGGTGGAGCTCCACCAGCTCAAGAGCCTGTCAGAGCAGGAGATCAAGTCGAAGAACCAGCAGGTGGAGGAAGCTCTACTGAGCCGCACCAAGATCGAAGAGGAGATCCACATCATCCGACTCCAGCTGGAGAAAACCACAAATCAGAAGACCACCGCAGAGGGGGAGCTGAGGCAGCTCAAGGACATGGCCACCGAGGCAGAGAAGCAGCGCAAAGCCGCACAGGATGAGGCAGAGAGGCTAAGGAAGCAGGTCGCTGAGGAGACACAGAAGAAGAAGAATGCAGAGGAGGAGCTCAAGCGCAAATCAGAGGCGGAGAAAGAGGCTGCCAAGCAGAAGCAGAAGGCCATGGACGACCTGCAGAAGTTCAAAATGCAAGCCGAGGAGGCGGAGAGGCGAATGAAACAGGCGGAGGAGGAGAAGAAGAGGCAGGTGATGCTCGTTGAGGAGGTGGCACAGAAATCGGCCGCCACAGAGCTGCAGAGCAAACGCATGGCGTTCGACGAGAAGGCGACCAGGCTGGAGGAGTCTCTGAAGAGGGAGCAAGGCACCGTCCTTCGGTTGCAGGAGGAGGCCGAGCTACTGAAGGAGCAGCAGGGGGAGGCCAAAAAGGCCCGGGAGCAAGCCGAGAAAGAGCTGGAGATGTGGCGGCAGAAGGCCAACGAGGCTCTGCGCCTGAGGCTCCAGGCCGAGGAGGAGGCCCTCAAAAAGAGTCAAGCCCAGGAGGAAGCGGAGCGGCAGAAGGTGGACGCCGAGAAGGACGCAAAGCGGAAGGCTAAGGCCGAAGAGGCGGCGCTCAAGCAGAAGGACAATGCAGAAAAGGAACTGGAGAAGCAGAGGAAGTTGGCGGAACAAACGGCCCAGCAAAAACTGTCCGCGGAGCAGGAATGCATAAGACTGAAAGCTGACTTTGAGCATGCAGAGCAACAGAGGGCCCTGCTGGACAATGAGCTTCAACGTCTCAAGAATGAGGTGAACTCAGCTGAAAATCAGAAGAGAGAGCTGTGCAACGAGCTAGCTCAAGTCCGTCGCGAAATGGACGACCTCCTCAAGCAGAAGAACAAAGTGGTGTCAGAGTCGATGTCCAGCACAGAGAAAAGCAAGCAGCTGCTTGAAACGGAGGTGCTTAAGATGAAGCAGCTTGCGGATGAAGCGGCCAGGCTGAGGTCCATGGCAGAGGAGGCCAAGAAGCAGAGGCAAGTGGCGGAGGATGAGGCAGCTCGCCAGAGGGCTGAAGCTGAGAAGATACTCAAGGAGAAGCTGGCCGCCATAAACGAGGCAACTCGTCTGAAGACTGAAGCAGAGATAGCTCTGAAGGACAAAGAAGCAGAGAATGAACGGCTGAAACGCAAAGCAGAGGAAGAGGCCTATCAGAGAAAGATGCTGGAAGACCAAGCTTCTCAGCACAAACAAGACATAGAAGAGAAGATCACATTGCTGAAGACCTCTTCTGATTCCGAACTTGTGAGGCAGAAGCAGATTGTCGAAGAAACCATAAGGCAGAGAAAGGTAGTCGAAGAGGAAATCCACATCATTAAGATCAACTTTGAGAAGGCCTCAAAGGGCAAGAATGACTTGGAGCAGGAGTTAAATAAGCTGAAGAGCATTGCAGAGGAGTCCCAAAAGAGCAAGCTTAAAGCTGAGGAAGAAGCAGACAAAATGAAGAAGCTTGCTTTGGAGGAAGAGAAGAAGAGGAAGGAGGCTGAGGAGAAGGTCAAGAGAATCTCGGCTGCAGAGCAAGAAGCAGCTCGCCAACGTAAAGCTGCTCAGGAAGAAGTTGAGCGCCTCAAACAGAAAGCCACTGAAGCGAAAAAGCAAAAGGAAGATGCTGAAAAAGAGGCTGACAAACAGATTGTTATCGCAAAGGAAGCTGCGCAGAAATGCACTGCTGCAGAACAGAATGCACAGGACATCCTCATTAAGAAGAAAGAGGACACTCTAGCACAGGACAAACTGAAAGAGGAGTACGAAAACGCCAAGAAACTTGCCATGGCAGCGGAGAAAGCAAAGAAAAAGGCGGAAAAGGAGGCTGCATTGCTTCGGCAGAAAGCCGAAGAGGCTGAAAAGCAGAAGAAGGCAGCAGAGGATGAGGCCGCGACACAAGCCAAGGCTCAAAAGGATGCAGAGAGACTTAGAAAGGAGGCAGAACAGGAGGCATCCAAGCGGGCAGAGGCCGAGGCAGCAGCTCTGGAACAGAAAAGGCAGGCGGACGACGAGATGGCCAAGCACAAGAAACACGCTGAAAAAACACTCAAGCAGAAGTCCGTCGTTGAGCAAGAGTTGGCAAAGGTCAAACTGCGGCTAGATGAGACTGACAAGCAGAAAGCTGTCCTGGATGAAGAGCTGCAGCGCCTCAAGGTCGAGGTCAATGATGCTGTCAAACAAAAAGCCCAGGTTGGGGAGGAGCTTACCAAGCTCAAGATCCAGATGGAAGATCTGGCGAAACAAAAGATGAAGATCGAGGAGGAAAATAAGCGTCTTATGAGAAAAAACAAAGACAACACACAGAAATTCCTGGCAGAGGAGGCAGAGAAGATGAAGAGCCTCGCGGAGGATGCTGCCAGACTCAGCGTGGAAGCTCAGGAGACAGCGAGATTGAGGCAGATTGCAGAGGCTGACCTCGCTGAACAGCGGGCCCTTGCAGAGAAGATGCTGAAGGAGAAAATGCAGGCAATCCAAGAGGCTACCAAACTGAAAGCAGAGGCAGAGGAGCTCCAGAAGCAGAAAAAGCAAGCACAGGAAAGCGCTCAGAAATTACTGGAGGACAAGAAACAGATGCAGCGGCGCCTGGACGAGGAAACCGAAGGGTTCCAGAAGTCTCTAGAGGCCGAGCGTAAGAGGCAGCTCGATGTCTCAGCAGAGGCCGAAAAGCTGAAACTGAGGGTGAAGGAGCTCAGCAAAGCACAGACGAAGGCTGAGGAGGAGGCCAAGAAGTTCAAGACACAGGCGGAAGAAATACGAGTTAAACTTCAGCAGAAAGAAACAGTAGCTCACGAAAAGGTTGTGGTAGAGCAGCTGGAGACGCAGAGACTGCAGAGCACTCGGGAGGCTGACGAGTTGCGCAAAGCCATCACCGACCTTGAAAAGGAGCGGGAGAAATTGAAGAAGGAGGCGGAGGAACTTCATAACAAATCTAAAAAGGTATGGAGCTAACAAAACCTTAAAGGTATCTAGCAGAATCACGAGAGACATATATTTACTTTACATAATGATTTGACATATTTTAACACAGAAATATTATCTTTATGTGAATGCAATTGAAGATTTGGTTGTATGGCATTTCCAATTTTCATATCCTCTTAGAAGATTGAAATGGATGTTTTATTAATATGCTTGTTGTTTTTGTTCTTTTTATTTGTAAATAGATGGCTGATGCCCAGCAGGAGCAAATCAAGCAAGAGACGACCATTCTCCAGCAGTCGTTCCTCTCGGAGAAAGAGATACTGCTCAAAAGGGAAAAGGGCATCGAAGAGGCGAAGAAGAAGCTGGAGAAGCAGTTTGCAGAGGAGTTAGCGAAGGCCAAGGCTCTGAAGGATGAGCAGGAATGTCAAAAGAAGCGAATGGAGGAGGAAAACCAGAAGCTTCAGGCCTCCATGGATGCCGCCTTGAAAAAACAAAAGAACGCTGAAGATGAAATGAAAAAGAAACAGAAAGAGATGGAGGAACTTGAAAAGAGACGTCTTGAACAAGAGAAGACTTTGGCAGAGGAGAACAAGAAGCTCAGGGAGAAGTTGCATGAACTTGAGGTTGCTCCGAAGGAGATTGCCGGCATCTCTCAAGACAAGATTGCAGCTGTAACCGTGGAAACTACTAAGAAAGTGTTCAATGGCTCCACTGAAGTGGATACCACCAAGAAAGATATGGATTCACCATTAGCCTTTGATGGAATCAGGGAGAAGGTTCCAGCCGCAAGACTCCATGAGATTGGTGTCCTCACCAAAAAGGAGTTTGACAAACTGAAGAAAGGCAAAGTCACTGCGCAGGAATTGGGGAAAACGGATAAGATTAAATCATGTCTCAAGGGCCAGAGCTGTCTTGGGGCCATATTAACCCCATCCAAAGAGAGAATGAGTGTCTATCAGGCCATGAAAGAGAAGAAGATTAATCCTAACACTGCTGAAATGCTCTTGGAAGCACAGGCAGCTACTGGTTACATAGTGGATCCAGTCAAAAACAGATTGTTATATGTTGATGAGGCTGTAAAGGAAGAGCTCATAGGCCCTGAATTCCATAACAAGATGCTCTCGGCGGAGAGAGCAGCCGGTGGCTTTAAAGATCCCTACACTGGGGCCAAAATCTCTGTCTTTGAGGCTATGAAGAAGGGACTGATCGAAAGGGACCAAGCAATAAGACTAATGGATGTACAGCTTGCCACTGGAGGTATTATTGACCCTGTTAACAGTCATAGAGTTCCTCTTCAATTGGCCTACACCCAGGGTCAGTTTGATGAAGACATGAATAAGGAACTCACCGAGCCCAGTGATGAATGCAAGTTATTCATTGATCCTAGCACTCTGGAGCATCTCACCTACAAACAGCTCCTAGATAAGTGCACTAAGGATGGTGAGACAGGCCTTTTAGTCCTACCAGTAACAGAGAGGGCAGCTCAAAGTGAGACCACATACACTGACGAAGAGACTCAAGATTTACTCAGCCACTCAAATGTCACTGTGCCATTTGGCAGATTCAAAGGGAAAACGGTCACTATTTGGGAAGTCATTAATTCTGAGTATTTTACTCTGGAACAAAGGAGGGAATTGATTCGGCAGTACAAAACCGGCAAGATCACAGTGGAAAAGATTATAAAAATTGTCATTACTGTCGTGGAAGACAAAGAGAAGAAGAATGAAAATGTCTTTGAAGGTCTGAGGAATCAAGTCTCTGCCAGTGAACTTTTAGATGCCAAGGTCATCACCAAAGATTTGTTCAACAAGTTGAGCAATGGAGAGATGACCGTTAAAGAAATCTCTGACAGTGATTCGGTAAAGAAGGCACTAAAAGGAACACACAGCATTGCAGGGGTGTTGAATGAATCAAACAAGGAAAAAATGCCCATCTATGAAGCTATGAAGAAGGAGATTCTGTCACCAGAAACCGCAGTGAATCTTCTTGAAGCCCAAGCAGCAACTGGATTCATAATTGACCCCATTAAAAATGAGAAGGTCACTGTTGATGAAGCCGTGAAATCGGGTCTCGTTGGTCCTGAGCTTCATGAAAAGCTTCTGTCTGCTGAGAGGGCTGTCAATGGCTACAAAGACCCATACACAGGGAAGACTGTATCTCTGTACGAAGCCATGACCAAGGGCCTCATAAAGAAGGATCATGGTGTTCGTCTGCTTGAAGCACAGATCTCCACCGGAGGAATAGTTGATCCTGTTAAAAGCTACCGTATTCCTCATGAAATCGCCTGCAAACGGGGATACTTCGATGATGAAATGAGCAATAGCCTGAACAAAAACACGGATGAGACCAAAGTGTTCTACGATCCCAACACACAGGAAGAGGCATCCTATGCTCAGCTCCTGAAAAAATGCATCACAGACAAAGAGACTGGGCTTCCTCTACTTCCACTGTCGAAGAAAGCAATAAAGTCAATGAAGGCCCATCAGCAAATCACTGAAGCTAAAACTCAGGAGGCTTTGGACCATGCCACCATGGAACTAGATTATGGACCCTTCAGGGGCAGAAAAGTCACAATTTGGGAGATCATAAACTCTGAATACATCACAGAGGTGCAAAGAATAGAGTTGATTCGACAGTACAGAACGGGACACGTGACTATTGAAAGGCTTATTACCCTTGTTGTTACTATGGTTGAAGAACGGGAGGAGGTAGCGAAAGAAAAGACGTGCTTTGAGGGACTTCGTGCACCTGTCACTGCCAGCTCGCTATTTGACTCCAACATCATTGATAAGGCTACATTTGATCAACTCCAAGAGGGCAAGAAGCAACCTAAATTAGTAAGTGACACTGACATGGTCAGGAAGTACCTGCAGGGAACAGACTGTGTCGCAGGTATCCTAATGGAGAAGTCAAAAGAAAAACTAAGCATTTATCAAGCAATGAAAAACAATAATTTACAACAAGACACTGGGCTTTCGCTGCTGGAGGCCCAAGCTGCAACTGGTTTTATCATCGATCCTGTGAAAAACCAGAAGTATACTGTTGATGATGCTGTGAAGGAAGGAGTTGTTGGCCCAGAGCTTCATGAAAAGCTTCTGTCAGCTGAAAAAGCGGTGACTGGATATAAAGACCCATACACCGGCAATAAAATCTCACTGTTCCAAGCCATGAAGAAAGAACTAGTCCTTCGAGAGCATGCCATTCCCCTTCTGGAAGCTCAGTTGACTACAGGGGGTATCATTGACCCAGTCAGCAGCCATCGTGTACCCACTGATGTTGCAATTCAGCGTGGCTATTTCAACAAACAAATGGCAAAATCCTTTAGTGAGCTTTCAGGGGATGTTAAAGGTTTCACTGATCCTAACACCAATGAGAGTGTTACCTACAAGCAACTGCTGGAAAAGTCTACACGAGATCCTAATTCTGGCCTGTGCTACCTGCCTCTGACAAAGGCTGAAGTTCCTGCTCCGACTGAAACATCTTACCAGTACACAGAGGAGCAAGTCCAGACAGAGCTAGCAAACACGCAAATTGCTATTCCTCACGAGACTTTGGCAGGAAAATCTATGACGCTGTGGGATGTCATGAGCTCAGATATGCTTCCTGAAGAGGAAAAGCGCTGTCTCATGGAACAATATCGCTCTGGGAAAATCTCAAAGGACAGGATGCTAATCATCATCATCGAGATCATCGAACAAAGGGAAGTTTTGAAGACGGAGCAAAGCATGTCATGTGATGTTATCAGGAGGAGAGTGACAATCGAAGAGCTGTACAATGCTAGGATTATTGACCTGCAAACATACAACCTGCTGAAGCAAGAGAAGTTGACACCACGTGAAGTTATGGAAATGCCCTCAGTGAAAAAGTATCTCTTCGGTACTGGCTGCATTGCTGGAATTCTGTCAGACAACCCTCCGAAAATCAACATTTACCAGGCTATGAAGAGAGGACTTATAAGCTCTGAGGTTGCTCTGAACCTCCTCGAAGCCCAAGCAGCAACAGGATTTATGGTCGATCCAGTGAAAGATGAACTCCTCACTGTTGATGAAGCTGTTCGCAAAGGACTTGTAGGTCCTGAAATCCATGACAAACTTCTCTCTGCAGAGAGGGCAGTAACCGGTTACAAGGATCCATACAGCGGGAAAGTCATTTCTCTGTTCCAGGCCATGAAAAAGGACCTTGTTCCTGAAGATTATGCCCTTAGACTTTTGGAGGCACAGATTGCGACGGGTGGGTTGATGGATCCTGAATATTACTTCCACCTCCCCATAGATGTTGCCATGCAACGTGGATACATCAACAAGGAGACGCATGACAGGATATGTGATCCTAGTGGCGACGTGCGCGGTTACACCGATCCCACCACCGATGAGAAACAGACCTATGGCCAGCTGCTTAAGAGATGCAAACCGGATAAAGAGAGCGGCTTGCGTTTGTTGTCCCTGGCTGACAGAAACCTTCTCTTCAAAGGTCTCAGGAAGCAGGTCACCATCGATGAGCTCCTTCGCTCTCAGATTATCGACCAAAAGATGTACGACGACCTCACTGAGGGTTTGATTTCAGTTGAAGAGGTCAGCCGAGAACTTAAGAAGTACCTGGAGGGCACCAGCTGTATTGCCGGAGTCTACGTGGAATCTAGCAAAGATCGTCTATCCATCTACCAAGCGATGAAGAAGAACATGATTAGACCAGGAACCGCCTTCGAGCTTCTGGAAGCGCAAGCTGCCACTGGATATGTCATCGATCCTATTAAGAATCTGAAGCTAAACGTAAACGATGCAGTAAAAATGGCAGTTGTAGGCTCTGAGTTCAAGGATAAACTACTGTCTGCTGAGCGTGCAGTAACAGGCTACAGGGACCCCTATTCTGGCAAAGTCATCTCACTATTCCAGGCCATGAAGAAGGGCCTGATCTTAAAAGATCATGGAATCCGCCTGTTGGAGGCTCAAATTGCCACTGGTGGAATCATCGACCCAGAGGAGAGCCATCGCTTGCCAGTTGAAGCGGCGTATGAACGTGGCCTCTTTGACGAGGAGATGAACGACATACTCACTGACCCATCAGATGACACCAAAGGCTTCTTTGACCCCAACACGGAGGAAAATCTCACCTACCTGCAGCTCATGGAGAGATGCATGACAGACCCAGAGACCGGCCTCGCTCTTCTGCTGATGAAAGAAAAGAAGCGCGAGAGGAAGACATCATCCAAGTCATCTGTACGCAAGCGGAGGGTGGTCATCGTGGACCCCGAGACGGGCAAAGAGATGACCGTGTACGAGGCATATCGCAAGGGACTCATTGACCACCAGACCTACCTGGAGCTGGCAGAGCAGGAGTGTGAATGGGAAGAAATTACAAACACCTTGTCAGATGGAGTGATCAAGTCGGTGATCATCGACAGAAGGTCAGGGCGACAGTATGACATTGATGACGCCATAGCAAAACGTCTCATTGATAAGTCGGCTCTGGAACAGTACAGGGCAGGAAGCCTGTCCATTACTGAGTTTGCAGATATGCTCTCTGGAAACATGAGTGGCACCAGGTCTCGCTCTTCCTCATTTGGCTCAACTTCGTCTTACTCCAGTAGTCCAGTGCCCTCTGTGAAAACCCCAGCCACTACCTGGAATGACCCAACAGAGGAGAGTGGTCCCGTCGCTGGTATCCTCGACACAGACACACTGGAGAAGGTGTCTGTCACAGAGGCCATTCACAGGAACCTTGTGGACAATATCACAGGTCAACGGTTGCTGGAAGCCCAGGCCTGTACAGGAGGCATCATTGACCCCAACACCGGTGAGAAGTTTGCCGTTACGGATGCAATGAACAAGGGCCTTGTGGATAAGATCATGGTGGACCGCATCGCTTTGGCTCAGAAGGCATATAATGGCTTTGAGGATCCCAGAACCGAAACCAGGATGTCAGCAGCTCAAGCGCTTAAGAAAGGCTGGCTGTACTACGAGGCTGGTCAACGATTCCTCGAAGTGCAATACCTCACTGGTGGACTGATTGAGCCAGAAATAACTGGCAGAGTCTCCATAGATGATGCTC
This sequence comes from Malacocephalus occidentalis, assembly GCA_900312585.1. Classification (NCBI taxonomy): domain Eukaryota; kingdom Metazoa; phylum Chordata; class Actinopteri; order Gadiformes; family Macrouridae; genus Malacocephalus; species Malacocephalus occidentalis. The sequence goes on along the minus strand of OMOU01076395.1, from coordinate 8,716 downwards.
TAAAGAAGGGCACCTTGGACGCACGCATTGCACAGAAACTCAGAGATGTGAGCGCATACTCCAAGTACCTCACGTGCCCGAAAACCAAGCTCAAAATCTCTTACAAGGACGCATTGGATCGAAGCATGGTAGAAGAGGGCTCCGGTCTCCGATTACTGGAAGCATCTTCTCAATCAAGCAAAGGCCTTTACAGTCCTTACAGTGTTAGTGGGTCCGGCTCAGCCACCGGGTCGCGGTCTGGTTCAAGGACAGGCTCCAGGTCTGGCTCGAGAAGAGGCAGCTTTGATGCAACGGGGTCCAGTTTCACCACAACCTTCTCCTCATCCTCCACCTCCTACAGCTCACCTAGTTATGGCCGCAGATACTAATATCTGGAACAGGATGGAAATATTCTCAAATGAGAATATGTTAAGAGACATTTTAACCACAGTGCTTATCTTTTCTTCACTTTACATAAAGACAATGGCGTCGTTCTGCTCTGAGTTGGGCAGGAAAGGCACAGGAGCTATTCTAGTTCTTCACAAACTGACACGTTTTTCAAGCGTTTATGTTGCGAAGCATTCAAAGATGTAGTGATTTTTTTATTTGCCTGATTTACAAGTACTAAGCTTCAATTTGCTTCAAAAATTTACTTTTACATTTGTAGTGTTTGAAAATAAGCATACGAGGGCTCTCTTCTGCTATATTATATAACCAAAAACCTCCATATTCATTTATAATTTAGCAATGCTGATCATAGAATTCTGCGTGTAAAAATCGTTGAGCAGAGCTGTGTATATGTGTATTTAGAACGAGTATAAAACGTGAACCAGAGATGGGAACGCGAAACTGCAGAGCAGAACAAGTCGGAAATCCTGTGTCCTTGCCCAACCAAGTTGCGCGAAACATCACATGGCCATGGGCACCGCATCAATTCAGGGGAAATGCAAACAGAAGTCAACAATTAACCCACTTGATTCAGAGGAAACCACTCCCATGCTCAGAACCACCAAAGACTGTTTATCACACATCCAGATATCCACAGACAAGCCACCTCCGCAGACTCCACGACTCCCAGAATATGTACGTAACAAATGAAGCGGTTTTGTTTCGTGATGTTATGATGTGTTTTAGGTTTGCTAACTGTTCTGTTCACCGCCTCACTCCCTATTTTGTGTAGATGGCCGCTTCGTGAGGCCTTCTGCTCCGCTGTCTTCCACGTAACTCTGTCCATCGAGGGCTGGCTGTGGTGGGCAGAAGCCCTGACTGAACCCCCAACGCCACACTGGGGACGCCTCACCCCTGGTCAAATGTCCTTTGTTTTCACATTTCATCAGCTCCTTACTCTCTGGTTTTGACGTCATTTTCAATGTTACATCTAATCCGTACGTTTTTTATTTGAATGAATTATAATACAAAGATAATGAACTGCTTCTGGTCAGCTGTAGCCATGCTAAGTGCCTCATGAACTAGACTCTTTACTAACACGGTGAGCGTCGGAGTGTGCCGAGGTGTGCATTTGCTCGTTGCATGACTGAAAGCTGAGCACGCCACCCGTCGCTCTGTGTAATAAAAGTGTAATTCATCCGATGACTTCATCGGATGTGCTTCCCTGTTGCAGCTGTGGCTCTCCATATCTACACACAATAGCAGCTCCTCTCACTTCCACCAAGTACTAATAATCAAGATTTATGCGCAGGGCTTCATGTGGTTTGAATGTGTAATTATGTGGAATGTGTTTCAATCCGTATCACTTGCTTCCTTTGTCTGTGTTGTTTCTTTGTTTTCATTTGTTTGTGTTTGTGTTATTATGAGAACATGATCCCGATTGTTTTTGTTGGACTTCCTGCGTCGGTTTGCCTTAGCTTTGTCACCATGGCAACCGATCCCGTGTTTCCGTTCACCAGCTTCCCCCATCTTTTATTTTTTCAATGACAGATTTCCTTCACACTGCGTCACGTTCTATGAATATAAAGTTTTCTTTACATATTCTATTTTTTTGCCTTTGCATGTTTTATTAACCGAATAGAATAGAATATGAGGCTATTTTACCCACGTTGGTTTTTTCTTTTACGTTATAAAAGAGGTTTGAAGGATGTATTTTAATAAGATGAGTTATCAGGCCTTGTTTAAAATGGTGTATTTATAGTTCAACAGCAAAAAATTATTTTAACGCAGTAAGAAATGTAAATAAACACTGAAAGTGATATATATCCACTTAAGCCTTCGGGTTTTTTTTTGTCTAAATTGTATGATTATTCTGTATTTTCCATAAACAAACAGACATACAGCATTACCCTTACAATAATCAATACCACTGCACCAATATTAAAGCGCTCCTATTTTACTACCAGGTGTGACGGTTGCAGAAACCCCCTTATGACATCATAGGTGGGAGTGTCCACCCAGACGTATGCTGCATGGATCAGCCAATCGGCTACAGTCCACTGGGTATGTCTGGGTGGACACTCAGAGACTGTCAGAGACTCACGTCTGACTCATGCCAGGTGGTAAAATAGGGCACCGCCACTTTAAGGCACCAGTAGGCCAGTAATACAAATAAGTACAAATATAAAACCATGCATTCATGCTTTGAGGCATCAGACTGGCAGCACATGGCTCAAGAAGCTGACAAAGACAAGACATTGTAACCCAACTCGATCAACAAGCATGCACAGACGCCCTCGAAGGTATGTGTGCGCGCGTGTGTGTGTTTACCTCACACACTCGACGTCTGGGAGTGGCCGAGATAACACGGGCCGATAAAGAAGACCTGTGGGGCTGCTGGCCACCGCAGCCTGTCCGACACAAGGCCGCATTGTTTGATGAACTCGCTAATCAGATCGGTGTGTAATTACATGAATGTACAACACTGATTTTAACCGCTGGTCAATTGAATGAAAAAGGGGAAAGGTATGCGCGTGTGCGTGGGTGGGGCACATTCCTTCAAAACTGTAGGTGGGTAAGGGACGACTAGAATGCATACTCTACGTAAGAATTACGTGATACAATTCCCATTCAACGGAATCAACGTACGTTTCTCGATCTGCCCTTTACCCTGAACGTAATACCATTGGTTGTTGCCGTTGGGACTGACATCTGTTGTTGTAGGCAGAGCTCCAGATGATAGCCCCCCACGTGTGCCCCGTTATCCCCTCCCAGGTCAGGGTGAGGGTACGACGAGGGATCGGCCCGCTGGACAATGGAGAGAACATTCAGACAACATTCCAGGTTATGAGAGAATTACCAGCCACAGCAAGACCGGTGAGGGAGGGAGGGAAGGAAGAAGGGAAGGAAGGAAGGAAGGAACGAGAGGGAGGTTCTATTTTTAAAGTGGAAAAGTGAGAACTCAAAGCAAAAAGGTTTTTTTATTACCTCTCTAGTGGTGAAATGTTTCTGAGTCAATGGTTCCTTTATAATAGTCGTTTTTTATTGAATATGACATACTTGTGCTGGAGAACTGCCAGTCGTTCCATATGTGGAACAAATGTAAAGTTCAAAATCCAATAGTGTGACATTCAGAGCACTGGCCCCACACGTCTGTGTTTTATAATAACCTATCCTAAAATACTCAGTATGGTGGCTTGTAATGACTTGAATATTGTTTCTTCTGGTTTTATACTCTCTGTGTTTTTTATGCTAAACAGTGGAACAGTAAAAAACAAGTCTGCGGCAGGCAGGAGCATGGACGTAAAATGCAAAAAGGTCATAAAGGTAGCTGTAATGATACAAGTTGAAGTGCCAAAGGCCCCAAAGCTTTCTCTGACAGCAGAAGAGTGAAGGCTTGCCAGTCACTTCCAGTGTATCTGCCCACGTCAACATTATATTTTCTGTTGACGCTTACTTTACATTTGCACCTCATTATTCGGCAGACGCTGACAGCAATCTGAAGAAACTGAGAACAATGGAAGCATGCAATCAAAATTGAACCAAATCTGAACTTCTGTGAGCACTTCCCGTGCAAAATGCTTTCAACAACCAGTGGTTAAAAAAAAACACTTTACAGCAATCAACCCCATATATCTTTTGGATCATACGAGAGATATCTGGTTCTAACCGGTCGAGTGGAGTGGGCGGAGTGAGCGACTTTCACTTTGGATGTTGACGTGTTGGATGTTGATGTGTCACGTCTGTTCTGTGAAGGTCAAACCAAGCTATGCAAATATCCCATGTGGTTTGATTCTATTCCACTGTTTCTGGGACTGGCTGGCTGTTTCTGGCTGACTGATTCTGTGACTGGTTGACTGATTCTGGCTGGCTGATTTTGGGACTGGTTGACTGATTCTGGCTGGCTGTTTCTGGGACTGGATGACTGATGATTCTGGCTGGCTGATTCTGGGAACCATTGACTGTTTCTAATCAAATAATAGACCCAAAGTACCACCACACACACACACACACACACACACACACACACACACACACACACACAGGAGGCTATGGATGTTCTGCATTTAGCACCTGCTCTGCCGACATAAACTACTCTACAATAAATAATATAATAATATTAATATTATTATTATATTTAATATTATAACAATAAACTTAATGATATAGCACAAAACACAGTTACAAAGTGCTTTATAGTAATTAAAAGCCATGAAAATACCCAAGGCAACATTCAAAGATCAACATCTATACACCTGTCCAACCTAAGATGATTATGTGTAACTTTCGCTAACAGTATAATTATACAATAGTTGAGTGTGAAATATTGCACAACTCCTTTTAGCTCGGCGTCCCAGTCACAGAACAGTGTGAGCTGTCTTTCAGGCAAATGTATGATTCATCTCTCAGGGCTTCTGTTCCGTGGTCTCTTCCATAGCATCCCAGCAGGAGACACACGTCCGCACTCATCGTTACGTGACCAATAATGAAAGGAATTAAAGCTGTTGAAACTGCTGTTGAATACGTGAATA
>OMOU01076366.1:0-12611 GCA_900312585.1 Malacocephalus occidentalis | reverse complement strand
CTCCAATGTCACGTGACCATGCCAGCACCATTCCTCATTGTGTAACGTATATAAGATGATGAATACCTCACATAAATCAATAACCCCACATGGATCCATAGTATGAGGACATGGCTACCATGCGGTGGCCGTTGGATGGCAAGCACATGCTGAGCCGATGCCTTCCAGGCAGCTGAAGAACTCTTGTCATCAAGTAGGTTTCTAGGTTGTCCCTGTTTGGGTGGCGGAAGCTGTCCTAGCAGCATCAGTCATCAGTTCTCATGCTCATTCATGTTCAATGTCAAGAGCTAGCGCCAATCTCAAGCAAATGTTAAAAGGCTGCCTCTGCTGGTACACGGGGCGTATTACAATGCCAAAAGCAATTTTAGGAAACAAATCAAAGAATTCTGTACTGGTATATACAATGCAGTATTACTTTACATGACTTTACATTTTGAGTTTCACATGAAATTGTGGAATTTTTTTTAGTGCAGCTTTAATCTTTTATAGATAGTGTTTTATCCAATGCTAACCTTATTTAATCAGAATTATGGGCATAGTAGCAAAAATGACCAATATAGTGATTGATTATTGTTTCTTTATGTACAATCCAAGTCAATGCAGTGCCTATCGATCCCTCTATCTTATCCATCGCTGGGTCTCACCTGTCACTTGACAGAGACCTCGTTGTTAGATTCTCATCTTTAACATATTCATTGAACATGGATCTCTCTGAATCTGCAACGACAGCGAAATGTCACGTCTCACTCAGTTCTTATGTTCTGTTTTCTGATACTTTTCACGAGTAGGCTATTTTCAATCGGTTTTAGGTCTCACAACAAATCATCTTAATAATGTTAATGATACTTGTATAGAAGAGGAGGAATAATGCGGTGGTCATTTTGACAGCATGTGAAATAAATGCAACTAATATAATGAACTTAAATAATGATGTATTTCTGCTGTCTTGCTGTACTACACGCCCTCTAGGGCAAAGACTTACCCGCCCAACATTGTGAAATGCATACATTGACGTTAATTGAAGTTAACATAATGTCCATGTCTTGTTTTTACGTTTTTGACATGTATTATGCTATGCTTGTTGGACATTTCTAATGTTTGTCCAGGTGTGATTAAAGTTGATACCCTATTTGTTAAAGGAGAGCTATTCTACCACCAGGGTTGAGAGTGATTTGCCCTTCCAAGCAATTTCAGAATCTCTGGGTTTTTTTTACTTCACAAGTGAGTGTCCACCCAGATATATGGTGGATAGATCAGCCTACCAGTGTGTAGGCTGGTATGAAATTAAACTGTTGTTTGAAACCGCTTAGAATGGCTCACGCTCACACCTTGAGGTGTTATATGCCTCCTTTAAACTTGTAGAAGAGGAAGTGAAGTTTTGAGTGGAAACAAGTAGATGGCGCTGCATACATCAGTTGATGTATCTGGGAGTGTGGCCTTAGCTTGCTAAGGTGCTGATATGTGTTAGAAGACTATTCCATCTGCCTTTGTGTTGGCAGACACATTTAATTTGCCTCTTCATCCCTGCTAGTTCCATACATGTTTTGGGGAAAAGAATCAGTATTTTATCGTTGTAATTTTACACTCCCAATACAAACCCCCACGTACACAACACCACTTGACCTCTCCTGTGTGAGCAGAGACTGTGATCTGATTAACTGAGGATGTTTACAGAGAAAGAGTAAGTGTTCTGTGACAGTGAAATGTTGTCGCCCCAGTGAGGCCAATTCTGAGCAACACAATGCTAAATAAAGTGCAATATATACTAGCCGTCTCCATCTTCCGTCTGTCATTGCTATGGTGCAATATATACTAGCCGTCTCCATCTTCCATCTGTCATTGCTATGGTGCAATATATACTAGCCGTCTCCATCTTCCATCTGTCATTGCTATGGTGATTGCCATGTCAACAATAAGGTCACCAATGAGGCCATTGTTCATTCCTCACAGATCTTCCTGTGTGTGAGAGATGCGTGGATTGCGTGACCCTAAATACGAGTATTCAAAACAGATGAGTAATTTTAGAAATCTCTAGACCCTTTTCCCAGCAGGAAAAACAGGTGTAGCTCATTACGTTATGTGTCTTGTGTATGGCAACGTACCAGTAGAGACACAAATGTTGAATATGCAGCTGAATGAGTGAGTTCCCATCCAGCTGAGTTAGTGTCTTACTGAGTTATGAGATGTTTGGACTTGTTGACAACTTGCTTTTACATGAGAAAACACACAATCATACGCACACTAGATCAGTGTGAAAGTGTTGTACTTAGTATTTATTTGTGAAAACAAAAATCAATAGATAACTTTCAAAGAAGAGAGCACTTCCAAAATGTGTCACTTTTAATCTTTGTTACAGTACAAAACCTGTTGATTTCAAAACATTTTCATCTTTTACTTTTAAAGCAAGAGGCTCCAGAGGGATTTCAGGCAACAGAGGAAATGATAAGGAAACATTTAGACAACAAAGCCCTTAATTCACACGCAAAGCCAGCTAAACTATTACAATTTTTGCTAAGCGGACATTTGGTGAAACAAAACAGGACTTTTAATCTAGAAGACCACAGCTCCGTGTATGAGGTAAGAGTGCCTGATGGGTCAGAAAGGTGCGTGTGTGTGTGTGTGTACTCCCTGAGGTTATCAGTCTGTAACTGTAATACTGAGAGATGTTTTACTTATTAATTCAGACAGGAACCATCCCCCACACACCCACACAATACCTGTTAAAGAAGACTTCATACAGAATTCTGATCAGTGCACGTTCATGACTTTTGGTCAACACACATTTGATCATGTTACAATTGGATCATATGGCGCATATCAAAACAAACATACAAAATCTGCCTTACGGTCAGCAGTACATGTTTGGTGAATACTATTGGTGTTCTAATGTGTGCTTTCCCATTCATCAACACATTTACAGTGGAGGCGTCTACCTCTTCCTCTGGCCCGATCCATTTAGAAACATTGAAGTGAACATAATATATATATATATATATATATATATATATATATAACATCGTATGTGCAGTGTGTTATGCATCGTGGAGTGTACATACCACACAACAGCCCTTGTAAATATTGATGGACCTCACTGTTGTTCCCTGTTGCACAACAGGAAACACAATGGTGGACACACTGATAAGTCTCATTTGTTTTGGAAAATGTCCTGTACAGTTATATTTGTTTCATTTGCCCACATTGTGAATGGACTGTGGCGAAGATGTATGTGTGACGAGGCATAGCTGCTTCATGGCTACAGTCTCATCGTGGACCTGATGTGAGCACTTTATAGCATGTGTATATTATGACAGCACTGCTGCTCACAGTGCTCTCACTCTCTCGGACTTAAAGGGAGCATGCATTGGGCTAAGGCATCCCTGTTGCTTGGCTAGAACATTGTGGGACACGTCCCACAATGCAGCAGGAAGGTTCTGTATTATCTATTGCTTTGAGTGTAAAAGGGTGGGTTGACGTAGGTTATTTGTGCAAAGGGAAGTATGGATGACAAGTAAACCCACATTAAGCAACGCAAGACCACGCAAAGCAGAGACGCTCCAAAGAAAAGCACACAACATGGACGCCATGAAGAACACACATCCTGGTATCTCTGATGATCATCTGGAAAAGGTGCTTTCAAAGTAAAAGCTCTATTGAATATTGAAGCCAGGCATACTTAAGAGAAGGAACAGTTGCATAAATAAATGTTTTTTGTTAAACGTAGCTTCTAGTATGTATAGTGCAACAATAAACAAAACAGTACAACTGTACATGTGTGTACAGATATGAACATAAACATAAATACTGTTTAATAAGTTATTTTCAAAAAGCAAAAAAAGTAATCACCATCCCTTCTGCTGGTATGTTTTGAATTTGCATTAAATATAGAAATCTTTGTCGGCATTCATGAAAAAGCAATACAAAGGTCACTTTATATTAGCGCCAAAAAATCCAGGAAGTAAGGCAAAAAATCATCGTAACAAACGTAAACAAAGGAAGCTACGAGTGTCCCCCCCCCGGCACCCTGTAGTGAGGAAACCCCTCTAATCCAGGGGGCCTTGGAAGATGAGTCTGACGTAGCCTGACATAGCGTCCCCTCCGCTGAGCTGCTGGGCACAGAAGGGGCATGCGGCATGGAAGGTGTGGGTGCCGTGCGGCAGTGGGATCTGGCTCCAAAACGCTGCCGTCTTCTCTGAGCAGACATGGCCGCAGGGGCTGAAGGCGTGCGTGGGTGGGGCAGCGTCCAGGTAGAATCCCACCTCGCAGCCCAGCCACAGGGCCACATAGGGGCCCTGGGCCCGGCACATGGGGCACTCCCGCTCCTGTTGGCGGCTCTCCTGGCCCTGGTCCCTCTCCTCCTCTGGGCGGTGGTGGTGGTTCCCCCAGGTGTGGTAGCCATGGACATGGCCACAGCGTAGGTATGCCCAGGGCTGCTTCTCGTCGGGCGTATCCTTGTGCCGCATGGAGGGGAAGGCCAGTGTGTTGAAGCCAACGGGGCACTGGGGTCGCGCAGCGTTGATCTCTTGCCGCAGCACCTCCAGGTGCTTGAGGGTGGGTGCGTGCGACAGGCCCTCTGCCGTGCGCCACAACAGGGTGGCCCCGCAGAGGTCCACCAGGGAGCCGTCCACCAGCTCCTGGCTCTCGCGGTCCACCTGCAGGGACACACACACAGAGAGTAGTCCAAACCAAATCAAGACATAACAAATAGCACAGGATAATTAGGATTAGGCTCTCTCTCTCATTTCTCATTTGTTCTCTCTCAATAAATTAAAATATAAAAAAGAAATCCCCCCCAAATCGCCACCTTATCGTGGTGGGGGGTTTGGGTGCCCCCGTGACCCTGGGAGCTGTGTTGTCCGGGGCAATAGCCCTTGGTAGACTAAGAGCGATTTAAAGACCCTAATATGAAAAGGCTTATTTTCATATTATGGTCACCTCACCCGGACAAGGGAAACCGGGGCCCCCTTCTGCAGGGAGAGTCAGTGGGGTCGGACACTGTAAACTGGGCGGTAGGCAAAGGCGGGGTCCGGGTCCCCACCATCGCCGACTGGTTCTGGGGACGTGGAATGTCACCTCGCTGGCGGGGAAGGAGCCGGAGCTGGTGCAGGAGGTGGAGCGGTAGCAACTAGATATGGTTGGGCTTACCTCCACGCACAGCACTGGTCTGGAACCAAACTCCTGGAGAGGGGCTGGACTCTCTACTTTTCCGGAGTTGCCCAAGGTGTGAGGCACCAGGCGGGTGTGGGGGTACTCACAAGTCCTGGGACTTTATGTTCAACACCTTATGTTCAAACACCATGTTTGAACATAAGGTGGCTCATAAGTGTACCTGGTACCGGACCACCTTAAGCCAAAGATCAATGATTGACAACATAGTCGTGTCAGCAGATCTGCAGCCGCATGTTTTGGACACTCGGGTGAAGAGAGGTGCAGAGTGGTCAACCTGGTGGTGAGTTGGATCAGATGGCGGGGGAGGCTGCCGGACAGACTTGGTAAACCCAAACGGGTAGTGAGGGTGAACTGGGAATGTCTGGTGGAAGCCCCTGACCATAGGGTCTTGAACTCTCACCTCCGGATAAACCTCTCTTGTATCCTGGGGAGGTTGGGGACATGTAATTCGAGTGGGCCATGTTCAGAGCCTCCATTGCAGAGGCGGCGGCTAGGAGCTGCAGTCAGAAAGCTGTCGCCTGTCGTGGCGGCAACCTAAGAACCCGCTGGTGGACACCAGCGGTGAAGGAAGCCGTCAGGCTGAAGAAGGAGGCCTTTCGGGCTTGGTTGGCCCAGGGGTCTCCCGAAACAGCAGACGGTACCGGGAGGCCAGGAGGGCTTTCAGGTGGCCTCAAAGAAGTTCTGGCAAACTGTTTGGCGACTCAGGAAGGGAAAGCAGGGCTTAGCTCAGGCTGTACTCAGTCGGGGAGGTGAACTGCTGACCCAGACTGAGGATATTGTCGGGCGGTGGAAGGAACACACTTTGAGGAACTCCTGAACCCACCAACGAACAACACGCCCTCTGGGGAAGAGGCAGAGTCCGAAGCCTGGAGCGGGAGATGGACAGACGGATTGGTGCGGCGTCTGCAGTAATGTGGGCGTTGTACCGGTCCGTTGTGGTGAAGAAGGAGCTGAGCCGGAAGGCGAAGCTCTCAATTTACCGGCCCATCTACGTTCCAACCCTCACCTATGGTCACGAGCTGTGGGTAGTTTGTGAAATGAGTTTCCTCTGCAGGGTGGCTAGGCTCAGGCTTAGAGATAGGGTAAGGAGCTCAGACATCCGGAGGGAGCCACTGCTCCTCCAGATAAGCCGAAGAGAATGGATGGATGGATGGATAAATATAATATAATATATCCATTGATTTTTAGGGCAAGCGTTGGGACTTGGTAGAGCGATGTTTGCCTGTTCTGAGTGAAGGTGGTACCAGTCATCTAGACGAAGTTGTTGAGCAGAGCGCTCAAGCTGGGGCGTGGGGTCTGACTAGTTTGGAGGTAGGGGCAGTTCAGTTGACAGCCTTGTAGGCCAGTACCAAGCAATTACTGGGAGTCAGTGGAGGTCGCGGAAGAGGGGGGAAATTTTGGTAAGTTGGACACCAGGCACGCTGCCACGTTCTGAATGTGTTGTAAGGAGAGCGTTGCAGGAGTCGTGCCGGGTGATGACAAGCGCTTGGACTAATATCCAACCAATATCCAAACATATATATGACATTTCGTAATATAATATATACTATTTTCTGTATGAAAACCACCAGTGAAGGACTTTCTCCGTGTCTCTTGATGATCCAATAGCGGAGCGTTGCTTCTGATTCTGACATAATGGTTCGTCGGAGGGTAACGCACAGCTGGCAGAAAGAGGTCTGTCTAAGCCTCACAGGATTAGACACAGTACTCAGTGAGGTTCAATAAACACAATTCAAAATAATGATGAGAAGGGGCAGAAGGGCTTAGCCTGCAGCCTGTAATGTCAAGGGATACATATTGTACAGCATTACAACACATGGCTTTCAGTGTTTTTACGGTCGACAACAGACGACGACAGGATATAACACCTCCCTCCCAGACACACTGATCCTGTTTGTGGTAGCATTGAGTTCACGGCTGCTAACAGAATAGAACACAATCATACACACACACGCTGGCACGCACACATGTATATACGCTGATACTGACATAGACACACACATTTTCTCACTTTTTCTTTTAATTTAACTTTGACTCTGTAGAAATGGTTTGATTGTGTGGCCTCCCATTGTTGCTTGCATCTTTCTTGAGAAAGCCCCCTCTCAACAAGGTAAGGTTTGCTGAACAGGATCCTCCACCTACTCCACAATGTATTCACATGCTTAAACTTCTGTCAACATTTAGACTCAGGTTTTCTGTAGGTTTCTTCCAAAAATGATTGCCAATACAATGCGCTGTTTGAAGTGCACGGCTGTTGAGGTGCTGTGTGAGCGCATGTGAATGCAGGTGTGTTGCCGTGCCATCACCCACCATCTTGCCACGTTGCTGGGCTGATCGGGTCTCCCTCAAGGTGAAGACGTTCCCACAGACGGAGATCTCCCTCCAGACACCTTGCTTTGAATAGTGGGTGAAGCCGTGGCATGGATGCATCACCAGCACGCCGTTGGTGGTGAGACCGTCCATCTGTCCGTCCGCTGTTCTCCACTTGGCCGCTTTCTCCTACAGGAGAAAATGAACAATTAACAATGAATAAATCACTCACAACCATTTGTGCAAACAATAACAATAGAGAGAGCTACAATAATCAGTTACCACTTTACTATCCTGTTGTTGTTTTAACTGTTTTCTCTGCTTGTTGTACGCTTGCCGTTTTGCTTTTGTAAATAATTGGTGTATCTTTTATTTGACTCTTTTGTAATCCAATCTGAGGTATATGGACAATAAAGTAAATGACCTCTTTCTTCCCTTTCTAAACTTCAAATCAGTTTCAACCCCCTCCTTCTGTCCCTCTCATGCAGCAGGCAATGGGCCTCACCCCCAGGAAGATGTTCTTGGAGGAGTCGAACCCGGCGGCATAGATGCGTGCCGTGTGGGGAGGGGTGCGCTGGCACGCGATGCGGCAGGCGAAGCGGGAGATGGTGCTCTGGACCGACTGGGTGTCCGTGTTACTGGGGCTGCCCGCCATGGTGTCCGTCACCACAAAGTCGATGGGACTCTCTGTCGATCGGCCAATCTGGTGGACAGGAGACAGAGGAGAGAGATGGATGACAGAGTTAAGTCATGCGACAATTTGATTTACCCAAATATTGTATTGGTTAATTATGGGGAGAGATTTGTGTCATATTATTAATGCTAATAGAAGTCAACTTGTCATGTAAACATAAACTTGTCACTTGTGTCTCTGTTTTTAGTGTGTTGCTGTGATGCCTGGCTGACTGGCTACCTGGCTGCCTGGCCACCCCACCTGACAGCTACTAGCTTGCTCACCAGCCAGCACCTCATTACCATGGACAATAATAATAATAGTCTTATTTTGAACTTAAAATGTTTACTTACTATTCTGTATTTCCATTATGACACCCATTGCATGGCGAACCCTCCCTGGAAGGAGGGATCCCCACTGTGCTCCTTCTCAGGGTTTCCTTGATAGTTTTTTCTTGCCCTTATTCATTCTTTTTTCTTGCCCTTTGGGGGCTAGTGGGTGCCATTAATATATAGCCTGTAAAGCCCATTGAGACTGTAACTGTGCTACACAAATACAATTGACTTGACTGGTAAAATGTACTTGTATGTCTGAAAGAATATGCAAAAAATGTAACTGTGTTTTGGACTGTGTGGTTGGTGACTGGCTTAAGCAGCCTCACCTGGCCCTAGTCCCGCTGATTAGAGCCTGGGGCTGAATGAGGTTGCACACCTGTGGTGCATTAACTAATCAAGGCCCAGCCATCAGCACACACACTCAGAGAGAGATGACAGAGCAGTCACCGCCAGGGCCCTATTTCACAGAATGTTAGTTTGAACCAGAATTCCATCATCTATCGGACCCTGAAAACATGATCAATCAGGGAACATGGAATCACACATGAGAAGTCTCCGAGAGACTAGTTACAGCCCTCTAGCGTTTGGCCTACAGGTTTTAATTGATGATAAAAATAACTAAAAGTGTACTCTAATAGTATATTCAGCAGTAGTTTACTTACACAGCCTACTGTAGTTATATACTTTGAACATGCATCAATTGAATAATAATGTAATAATGTTCAAAGTATGTGTTCAAAATAATTCACACACAATGTTAATAAAGTTTATTATTATTCATCTTAATCTTGATGAACCTGTCGTGCGTCAAATATACGATAGACACCATGTGGGCTATCTAAATCAATGAGACGACAGAAAGAACGTGGACATGCAGCTGTGGACGGAGTTATTTCTGAGCTAACCAGTTAATTCAATATCAACTTCCTGTGTCCTGATATTGAGAGAGCCCAGAAAAAGCCACGTTATGTGGTGTGTGGCAGGTCGACCTCTACTTTAAGTTTATTCATATCGTGCTTTTTATCCAGAAAAACTGCAGCTCCCCCGTTTATTTGTATGTGTTTACAGTCTTTGGCCTCTGCCAATCAGCCCGTTTGGAACGCACATGCTTCGACAGGAGACGCCAATGAACTTTTTTTTACACTTTTTCAAGTGGATGCCTATTAGTATTAATAATTAAGAGACAAATCTCTCTCCATAGATAATGTTCACTGATCTCCATAGATAATGTTCACTCATTTTTGTGTACAGTTTCACAAGTTTACATATAAATCTGATTCTCAGCATGACTAGCCCAACCAAATATACAAATGAGTGTGTTTGTGTGTATGTGTGTGTGTCTGTGTGTGTATGTGCGAGTGAGTGTGTGTGTGTACTATACCTGAAACATGTCAGTATTGCTGTCGTGGGTGTACTCCACCACCACTGTCTGGGCTCTGGACAGCGTGTAAGAGATACTGTGCTGGTCTCTGTTACTGATGGCCTTCAGGGATGGAGAAGGGAATGATGGTTGAAAAAAGGAGAGGGAGAAAAAGGAAAACAAAAGAAAAAAAAGAAGAGAGAGAGAGAGAGAGAGAGAGAGAGAGAGAGAGAGAGAGAGAAAACTACAGTCTGGCTGACCCAGACCTCCCAGGGCACAGCCAACCGCCAACAAAGTGTTCCCCCCATAGGTGAGAGAAGGGCATTTTGGTTGACAATCCATTACATATAGACTAGGGCTGAACATTTAATTGAATTATTATTGAAACATCACAACATAGCCAGGTGCAATAATCAAATAGCAGGAGCTGCAATTTTTAGATACGTGTAAAATGTGTAAATGTTCATTTACAACACAATTATAACTGAAGTAGGATAGTGCTGCAGAGATGCCTTGGCCTAAACTTTTTCCCAGTACCCATCACTGAAAATGAAAATTGTGATGCAAAAACGATCCCTCCCACTAATTGTGAATCATATATACCATGATTCTTTTTTTTACCATACCTTTGATCCCTAGTATAGGTATTGTAATTGTAATTGTGTGTGTATTCCATACCTTAGCAGCTTGTGGTGTGCATGTGATGTGCACAGTGCTGGGCTTGACCCCATTAGCCCTGGGCCGTTTATAAAGTCCAAAGTGACTCTTGCGACGGCCTCTGTCTCCATTGGGTAGGGATCCATTATACCTGTACCGCACGCACACAGGAACACACACGCATATTATTGTCTGGCTGTGAAATACGCAGGACAATTGGTGGAAAACAATGAAAGCACACAACATGAAAATCCAACCTCAAAAAGTGATGCAATAATAATGAAATATATTGATCTAAAATAATAACGATATTTTATGTTTTACAGTATGTTGAACCCAAGCGTGTACAAGTGTGAATTATATCAACGTTTCTTAAAACATAAAATATCTTCATTATTTTAGATCAATGTGCTCGTATTTTCAACTGTGTTGTCATTGTTTTCCACAAATGGTCACAGCCAGACAATAATGTGTGTATGTGTGTGTGTTCTCAGCCTGGCATGAGTCAGAACTTTGGACAAAATGTTTTATTTCTTTATACAAGTTCTGGGATTCACCCTCACGAGAACAGTTACAGACTAGATGACTGGCTCGCTAGAACAGTCTGGCTAGTTCAGAGAATGACATCACTTTACTGTAATGCAACCATTAAAACCAACATTTATGTCATATCACCGGATTACAACACCGAAAATCATCAAGACCATATCTAGTCTTGGATCACAAAATGGATGTAATATCAACTGTATTATGGCCCAGTATTATGGCCCAGCCCCTACTGTGAATAATGACTCCTTACCCGAGAACAATAAGCTCTCCATACTTGACTGGCACTTTGGTGGAAGGGAGGCTGGAGGAGATGTTCTCCTGCTCGGGGGAGAACATCAGGCTGCTGAGGCTGGAGTTACGGAGGACTGATGTCTGGGGAGAACCAGGGAGGACGCAGCAGCAGCAGCAGCAGCAGCAGAAGAAGGAGGAGGAGGAAGAAGAGGAGGAAGGAGAGCTGAGCCTCAGCTCCGCCCTCCTCTGCTCATGGGTCCGGTCGTATTCCTGTCCTCACAGTGTGACCTCAGTGTTCCTGCAAAAGAGGAGAGGAGAGCGGCACTTCAGGAGGACTATAGAACAACACACACATCTAAAGGATTGGCCTTAGGTGTGACCAGTATGCACTTCATGAATAACCAGGACAACACATCTTTACAACACAAACCCAATATATAGATTCCTGAAATGTTCCTGAAATTTACAGAAACCACATGCGTTAAGTCTACCATTGACCGCATAATAAAGTCTGCTCTTGTTGGATGGATGCATGTTTTGTGTTACTACTAGCAGTAGTGGTATAATTCATGGTCACAGCAAGTTCTGAATGGTCATTATGTAACATGGTGTCGCTGATCAGAGACTCTGAACTGTAGTATCTTTAGTGACATGTTTGAGATGTGAACATGTTTCCCTATGTTGAACCTGTGTGTGTGTGTGTGTCCTGACTAAACTCCCAGGCTTGGCACATCTGCATTAATGGCTGCTATGGCAGTTTGCCAGACATTGCCTAGTGACTGATACTGTCAGGCTTTTTACAGGCAAGGATCCAATTGCAGACTAGATGAAGTGTAGTCATAATTTATTTACAAAAAACAGTAGGCAGTGCAATCTAATCAGCATCCACAGTCCAGGTCAAAGGCCATAAATCAAAAATAGCAATGTAATCCAATCCCACAGGCAAATCCAAAAATCGAAGTCAAAAAGTTCACAACCAAAGAAATCCAAATGTACATTCAGAACATGGGACATGGTTGGTTCACCGCATGTCTTCAGTGCTGGGATTTCGTGAACGGCCCTTTCTGTGTGGAGTTTCCATGTTCTCCCCGTGCTCCCTGGGGTTCCTCCATATATATACATTGTATATATAACCCCTCTAAAAACATGGAAGAAGACCGTCGCCTGACCAGCGGCGGTTGGATCGAGGTGGTCCCCGGGCGCTGCACTAGCTGCCCACCGCTCCTGGCCTGACCGCGGAGGAAGATGGCCGATTAAAAGCGGAGGACCAATTTCACGGTGACACCTATGGGGGCGTGTGTGTGTGTGTGTGTGTGTGTGTGTGTGTGGG
>OMOU01076361.1:0-13564 GCA_900312585.1 Malacocephalus occidentalis | reverse complement strand
CACCCCCCCCCCCCTCCTCCTCCTCCTCCTCATCCACCTCCACCTCCACCTCCACCAGTCTTGCAGCAGTCTAAACAGGGAGATTATTACACGGTCCAAATTGTCAACAGCGTTGCTGCTGCTGCTGCTGCTGCTGCTGCTGCTGCTGCTGCTGCTGCTGCTGCAGGTTCTGATGTCATAGAGTTGAAAGTGGTCCGTTACACAAGCTACGGAGAAGCCTGACTTACCAAAGTTACACTGTTAGAACTATTCGTCCTTGGATGAGCTCAGTGCTACATTGTTTGATGTACGTTCTCAGTCAAGCTCGACTGCAATTTGAAGCAAGGCTGTAAAAAAAAAAGAAGCTGCAATAATAGTATTTCATTCACAGTCGAGGTAGGTTGTATAGGCATAAACAACAGTAAAGCCCATAGTAACGCTGTTATTTACACAGGCTTAATTAAATCAACGAGACAGCCCAGGGGCCAATAGTCTAATCACAGGGACTCATCATACAAGACACAGATTAGCCAATGGCCTAATCCAATTAGTTTGCAGTTTTACTTTCATTCAGCCACTGGTACAACTGGAAGGTCATCTTCTATTAGCTTAGACAATCTCAGCGTGTACTGTACTATAGGGCTGGCTGCATCGCTGTGTTATAAAATCATTTTAAAATGTTCTTTGGTGACTTTTTAAAGACGTTGAGGATCTGCCGTAAAGCATATCCTACCTGGCCTCTAAATTGTCGAAGATTGTCTGTCCCTGTGTCCAAAGCATTGGGCATTGCTTGTACAGAGTCCTCAGACTAATGATGTCTCAAACATTAGAGAGGCAAATAAGTTGGGCACAGGTGGTTAGGTGGGCAGGTGGGGGGGGAAAGAATATTTTGCACCTGAAATTAAAAAAGTGACCCATCTTTTAATGTGTTAGAGGGCTGCGGGTGAGAGGTGAGGACCCAGCCATGACTTCAGGAGAGGGGGGTAGGGGGCCTATTCTCAGCTCCCCTCTTCATTCTGATTCATGGTACAGATATAGAAGTGTATGTATATATATAATGTACACCACGTCTAAAGGGCACCTTTTTCCACATGGTAGCCTACATCCATGTTATAACAGAGACAGCTCAACGCATCCATCAAGTGAGAAACTGAAAGCAGGCAAAGCTGTAACTTAACTGCTTAACAAGTTCAACTAAAGAAGTATAGTGTAGTTCTAGTGTTCAAATTTCTGTTTCCCCCTCTCTGGACTTGTGGAATAAAAATATTAATGCAAATAAAGGTGCATGTTTGGCATGCGTGCTTGAGTCAGGAAAACAACGTCAAAAACAAATGTATCTTGCATGAGATTTCCAAGCAATGCAAGGTGTAGCAAAAAAAAAGATGTATTGTTTACTTTGCAAAAACGTCGGGAAACTATGAATAGCTTGTTTCTATGGACAGACCCACTACAGTCAAGTTAAGATGTTTTAGTCAGATGACTAAAAAGCAGCTGTGTGTGTGTGCGTGCAGCCCGCGGATACGCATGCGGTTTTGAATCTGTCCCATAGGCACCCAACCACACTATTTAAACATATTAATAGCACCAGAGAGATAGTGAGTGGCCCTCGTATTAAAAAGCAAATTAAAAATAAATATATCGGCATAGAGACAATCCATTCATAAAGTGCATGCAAAGTTTGGTGGCTCTTTGGCCAGTGAAAGAGTACTTACGGTGAGCAGTGGATACGCGAGTATCAAAGTGACCGTAAGTCCATAGATCGAGCAGATCCGTGTGCCCATGGTTCCACCACCGACCCACCCAGCAACAGGCTGCTGCTGCTGCAAAATGCTGGGGGAAAGTGTGCTTCTGCGCCTACTATATCACTTCTTGGTTCTTACTCACTATGAAGACGCTCAAATGGGCTTCCCTATAGCTCCCACGCCCGGCGGCGGCGGCGGCGGTGTTGGCGGTGGTGGTGGTGGTGGTGGGACTTCTCCAACCATCAACAGGTAGCGATCCCCCTGCTTGGGCCAATGTGTTCCTGCCGGAATGAAAATATTTGCAAAGCGCCGTGTGTCTAATGCGTTTGTCGCCGGCTCAATGGCTTCACTTTCTGGCCAGTCCCAGAAAGAGTTTGACTGGGTGGGTGCAAGTCAGTGGGAAGTCCGACTCTGCGCGGCTGGCTGGCTGGCTGGCTGCGGCGCAGAGGGAGGACTTTACTGCCCCAAAGTAAAAGGCGGAATGGAATTTAGGGAGTGCTGAAAGACAGCTAATCCCAGCCTAGATAGACCCTCCTGCCCATGCATGACCAGAAATCAATCTGTATTTGAGACAGATCATCGTGACATTGGTCAAATTGAACAAACTCACTAAAAACTACACTTCAATATTATTAAATATATATTCAGTGGAAATGCGCCTGGAAATGGACGGATCTGGATCTGTGCGTTTGCCCTACAGCCATAAACATGCCTAATCTAGTAGGTCGATAATCATGCCCCAAGACATGCATTCTCCAAAATAATTCTCTTTGGAATCCACCCAGCAAATCAGCCCCAAATGAAAAAAATACATGAGCAGACATGGGTGGAAAATATAGGCTCTATGAGATCTACTGTAGTGTCGTAGGTTAAGGTTTAAATTGATATAAACTTGTTTACCTTAAATGTGGCGCCATCTAGTGGTGATTCGTGATTCATTTTGAAAATGCTTCCCATTATGTTTTTGAAATTGTATATTGCAATAATGTAAACATATACTAGGATCCTTCTGAAAACGTGAGGTACTACACACACACACACACAAACTGTGAGAGCATACTGAATGCATCACAGACCAGTGGTGTGTTTGATGGACTGCTCTCTACCCCCTGCTGGGGAACACAAAATAAATAAAAATACGGGGGGATGTTTCAAAATCTGATTAGGATTCACAACCTCAGTGGAGGTCCTAAAGATAGACCCTGAAAGCAATGCATTCTTTTAAAAAGCTATTCAAAATACACTTTTGATTGTTAGTTTATGTGAGTGGCTGAACATTTAAATGATTTTGACAAAAACACATTTTTTGGAGCACTCACAAGTCATCTGTTAAGCGACTCAAAACAGGGTCTGTTGAACATATTTTATATCCATGTTGACAACACCCCTGCAGGGGTGCATGGGAATGAATGTTGGCTCGGTACACAAAGTCATGGTAAATTCTCCCCATCGTTGAGTCATAAACCAACCGGCAGGGGGACGTGATGCCAAGGAATCCAACGGTTACCCCGGGTCTCCTGAACGATGACACGCTCCCCTGTTCTTAATGCGGTAGGAGTAGCGTCAAGTCAGTATTTTATGGTCACGTTTTTCACAACACGGGGCCATCCTGGCCAGTGACATGGCAGACGACAGTACACAAAAGAGTAGTCAAAAAATATCAAATATAAAATAGCAAGATAAAAGATACATCAAGAAGAGAGATTTATACATTATAAATAAATATACAGGTATATATATATTTTTTTTATATGATTATTATTTTGAAATCTCCCTCTGAATGTAAATATTTCCTGCAGAAGCATTGATAGAATATTGAGTATTTTAAATGCATTTTAAAAGTAAGTAAATGTACGGGTAAGGGCAGATCCACAAGAGATAGCAGGGTTCCCTTTTTCCCCTTTCTTCTAATAAGTTAACATACAATATGTGTCCAAATAGGCCTAACTGTTTTGAATATTGCACTCGGTATAAGGTTTAGATGCAGCTTCCAGGACACAACAGGTTAACATCCCCACATTTGTATCCTCTATGTGTCTATTTGGAAGGCGGGTCTTTGTTGCCAGCTGGATCAGAACCACGCAGCTGGAGGAAGAGGGTGACGAGGGAGCCAGCGTTTCACCAAAACATATTGCTTCCTACTTTGGTGTCCAAGCCCTGGAAGCCATACTGGTAAAGATGGTGTGGCAGTACCAGAGACAGTGAGGGAAACTAGTCTGTTTAGAACAACCATGGCGATGTTAAATCACATTTTTTTTTGCCATGGGATGGACATTGTGCCTTTTTGTGCCATGAATCAAGTGAAAGCAATACAATATAAACATCCTGAAAATGAAGACGGTGAAGGCCGCTTCATTAAGTCTGCTCCATTCACATGTTTTAATGCAGCCATCCATTTTTTTTTATATGATGTAATGATGTGAAACCCATCCAACCACGGTTCCATCAACCTAGGGATTTCACCACTCCAAATGGATTTGGTTTGTGGAGAACATATATAACATATATTAAATAAAAAAGGAAATCGGACAGAAGTGCAGGCTTAAACACAACAGCTGTGAATGTTATGAAGGGAAAGTGAAGACAATTGTAGCCCATACCATGATATTTAATGTCTCAAAGGACCATTTCTTTTAACAGGTAACAAAATACTGGAAAAATAGACAAAAATATATATCAAAATAGAATTGATTATCAAAGAGCATTGTAGGAAATGTACCCCTTCTCAACTACCATACAGTATAAAAGATGAACATTCTAATGTTTGTGTAAATGTGTACAAATACAGCATTTAAACACTAAAAAACATTTGAAAACAATATTTTTAAAAAGACATTACGTAGTAGTAGTAGTAGTAGTAGTAGCAGTAGCAGTAGCAGTAAGGTCAAGGAGGAGTTTGTCTCTGGGACTGGGTTTGAAAGTAGAGATCTTTGCAGAGGAAGTTAAAGGAGCCAGGCATCTGCTTGTAGATGCCTTTGGCAGAGTTCTGGGATACGCTGTGGTTAACCTAACAACAACAACAACAACAACAACAACAACAACAACAACAACATAATAGTTTAGGGTATCTCATAAATAAAGCAGCACTCAAATGTTTCCAATGCAGCGCCAAATCAAAGGTGTCGACACTGAAGCCACGACTAAATTGAAAGGATCCTTCATGAAAACGTGCTTATTCCATTAAGAGTGGCGCGCGATGACAGAAAGAAGACTGGACCAAAGCTCACCATCATCAACATGGTGGCGAGGTCAAAGGTGGGAGCGCTTTCCTCCAGAATACGGTCCAGTATCTCCACGTACCAGGAGCCCAAGAGAGGATCCCTAAAGGACACGAAGCCTATAGAATAGAGATATGAAATAAAAACCTATAGACTCCACACACACTCAATGGAATGCATAGTAATGATATTGCATTATATCACAGGCCAAGTCAAATGACTCTGAATATGCATTGACAAAATGTTACATGCAATAGGTAAACACAATGTAAATGGTATACAGTGCACACTGAAATCCACACACACACACACACACACACACACCGGGAAAGGTGGAGTAGGCGACAAGGATGTCGCAGGGCGTGGGCAGGGTGACACGGGCGTCGGGCTCGTCGGACGTGCTCAGCGAGTCGCTGCTGGACGACATGGGCATGGCGTCCGTCTGGTCGTCGGCCCAGCCCGCGCAGGGCGAGACCTCGCCTGGAGACATCTCAAAGCCTACGTCCTTCTCACCTGTCCAGGAAGAAGTAAGGAATCGATCATAAACATGGCATGAAAAAATGAATGCATCATATAACAACACATATTAGCATGAGGATTGCCTTATAGCATGCCGTATCTCACTCACACATTGGATGTGGTGCTCAGTTAGCACATGTTATTGGGGGTGGCAGTAGCTCAGGAGGTAAGCGAGTTTGAAAGGCTGCTGGTCCGAGTTAAGTGTCGAGGTGTCCCTGAGCAAGACACTCAATGGTGACACCTTACCACCGACGGTGCATGAATGTGCGTATAAATGGGTGAATGTGAGGCAACTGTAAAAGTGTTTTGGATAAAAGCGTGATATAAATGCAATCCATTTACCATTTTCCATTTCCAACAAGAATGCCATAGTATTACGAAAGATGATTGACTGATATGTTTAGGGTTTTGAAATAAGCAGAGGCATATAAACTGCTATCCTGAACAAGGAGTTTATTTTGAAACTTTAAAAAGATTGCTTTCTCAATACCGTCATTTTTTTACTTCATTTCTTTCTTATCTATATTTTTAGTCTAGTAGGCTTATACACTGTGCATCTATTGTTGTCGTTCTTATGTCATTTTTTAGCAACTTCTGGCACGAGAATTTCCTTTTGGATGAATAATCTTGTCTTATCTTATCTTTATTTTAAGATATGAAGAATATGTGCGCGCATGTCACAGCATTTCGTGTAAACGACATGCAGTATCTCTGCCGGTGTTACCTCCTCCACAGGCCTGGATGAAGAACAGCTTGGGCTTGCCCCGGAGGGAGAGGCAGTTCTGTCCGTTCAGGTAGTTGGTGATGAACTGGACAGGAACGGCGGCTCCGTCCACCCCATACACGGCCCCGGGGAAGCGGTTGTGGTTCACCTGGAAACCGGCAAACTGGTTTAGAACGGATCAGCGGTCGGGTCAGAGTACCCGGTGACCCAGTGGATGTGTGCGGTACAAAGGAATGCCGTCCATTAGCATTTACATGTCCCAACTACATCCACAAACCTGCAGGCCAGGTATGCAAAGTATGGTATGGAGCAACATGGGTAGTCCCACTGCATCTCCTCTGGGGAATCCCTCCATAAACTATTACACTTATCCAGAGACGGGAGATATTGTATCAGAGTGTGTGTGTGTGTGTGTGTGTGTGTACCTCAGTCCCATGAGACAGTATGATGACCACACAGCAATCAAAACGAGAATGGTCCTTCTCGGACAACAGCAACAGCTCACGTCGTATTTGCTGAAACGTGAAGACCACAGAACAATGTACCGTATCCGCGTTGAGCAATGATTGACTATGGACCACAAAAAGGAATATCGATATGATATGAAGTGTGCAGTGAAAGGAGGCTGACGAAAGCTCACTTTGTATTTCAGGTTTGTCTTCACCGTGACAATGAAGTTCAGAGACTTGAATCTTTTTTGTAGTTTGGTACAATCCACGTTGGAGCCGTTACGGTTGGTCTGACCGGAGTCGGGTTCAAACTCCACGTTGTTTATGATCAGGCAGTGTCCACATGGGCTGGCATCCATTTTATACCTCTGAGGAGAGCACATAGAACTCATTGTCGCATCTAGTGTGTTGAGTCATCAATGTGTTGACGTACAGTATGTAGTGGGCGGTTTATTGACAACGATATTTACCGGAATACTATCTTTCCTATTCGCGGGTGGCCTTGGTCTTGTGTATTCGCTTTCTGGTGCTGGGAAATGGAAAACAACATTTTTGAAACCTAAACCATTGACGGGTTTGCTATTTGGTGCCACAATATATGATTCCCCACATGTCTTACATGGGCTGGGAGTGGGATTGGGCTTCGGTATTGGACAGATAAGAGCAATGTCTTTAGCATACCTATCCACATCCAAAGGCAGTGCTGTTGGAAAAGAAAACGCATTTGTGGCAATTCAATGATGATGTATTTCTTTTAGTTTTATCTCTGGTGTAAAAATAAATAAATAAATAAATAATAATACTTACAGGTAGGGGCTTTGGGGGTTGGTAGGGGTTGAATGACAGGGCGAATAATGACTTCAAGGGTTGGTGGCGGATCCACAGGCTGGCTTGGAGGTTGTTGCCCACCCAGCAGGAGCTCTGCCAAGGACCTCTGCCCGGTCTCAAGGAGGCACTCGATGAAACACGGAAAGGCACGACTTCCACGCTTCTCTAGATCACAGATTAACTGCCTGGCCTGGTTCCGCCTGGTCCCAAAGATCTGCAGGGTGGTGGTGGGGGAACAATGTCAAGTGGACAATAACAGTATAGCACAATACAACTATTGACTGGTTATTACGACGCCGTTGTCCTATTGGTATCTAAGAGCACAACGTAGTTTACTGCCACATTTTCAATGTCAAGAATATTTTGTGATCGGATGGCAACCTTAATCTCATCGATCATGTCTTGGGTGAATATTCCCTTTTCAATTAGTCCATCATAGAGCTCTGAAGGCTTCAGGTCCACAACAAGCTTGCTCGTGTTGCGCTGAAGAACAATCCTGTGTTGTGGGTCCATTCTTTACTTTAAAAAAACAAATCGCTAAAACACTGTCTATAAGCTGAACAGCAGACAGAAGAATTATCGTAGGTCCACCATGGATGTGGAGGATATATCTTCGTACATTTTTTTTATCAGCGCGGTTGCATTAGCCACTTCCGTGTTTACATCACCGCGTCCTCTGATTGGCTGGGATTGTGACAAAAACAAGGGGGTACGATGGATTAACACACGCCGCCGTGACTTCCGCTGTACACGAGACTATTGCCAGCGTGAAACACATCCGGCGCCCGAGGATGCATAAACCCAGCGCACCCAACGGTCTTAATCGTCACCAAATACTCAAATTCCCAAAGTTCTCCTGGCTTCTGCGCATCCTCGTTCCCCCCTCATCCTCCGTCATCAAGCTGGGAGCTATGTGAGCATCAAACCTCTTGCAAACCGACGTCTTTCGACGGGATCGACGTCGTTGAGAGACACCATTGTAGGGGGAGCCGCCAAGTTAAATATGTGGCATCCCATGGGGTTGAGCTCGTCTGCTGCGTGAGGGTGATGATCGGTAATGCGTTTATTACATTGGCCTAGAAAAGAAACAAACGCTAGCTCAGTGGCAAGCTAATAAAAAAAACACAGACGTGATATCATGAGATTCTCGACAAATAATCAAAATCACAAAGCACTGAAATACATTAGTCAGTGTTGTTGTTTTATAATGACAGAGAGGGAAATTAATAAATTATTTTCCCAGATCATATTCTATATAATATTACCATTTAAATAGCGCCAGCGACTGTGAGTCTTCTATTCCTGGTGACAGCAGTTCGAGGCATATTGATTAGGATGTCGTTGGCCTTTGCTACGTTGGGGGTCCTGCTGGTGCTGCTGGCGGGGTCCCTGCATGCTGCGGGCGAGGTGGACCCATATAAGATCCTCGGGGTCACCAGAAGCGCAAGCCAGGCGGAGATCAAGAAGGTCTACAAGCGCCTTGCAAAAGAATGGTATGTTGTGTTTAAAAAGAACCAAAACATATGTATATATATATCATCAAAGCAAATGCATGGGGGTTTCAAATGTGTTGAATGCTTAAGATGTTTTCAGGATTTTCTCCTTCATTTCCAGGCATCCCGACAAAAACAAGAGCCCAGAGGCAGAGGACATGTTCATCAAGATCACAAAGTCTTATGAGGTTTGATTTTCCTTTCCAGTTCTTGAAAAAGTAAAACGTGACACGATATGCCTCTATGTACCTCTATGAACTTCACCAATATGAATATGATTATTTAGGTTAGACCCCTTGAGATGGGCCATCTTGAGGACATCCGAGGACGTCCTAAATGTATTCCTGTGTCTAGATCCTGTCCAGCGAGGAGAAGCGCTCCACCTACGACCGCTACGGACAGACGGACGACACGCAGCCCTACGGCCACCGCGGCCAGTACCGCCAGCGCCACGGCAACTTTGACTTTGACGAGGCCTTCTTCAACTTCCCCTTCAACAAGAACAACCGTGACTTCGCCGACGCCAAGTACGCGCTGCGCTTCGAGCGGTACGTCGACGAGGTGGTGCCCGGCAGCTTCAAGAGGCCCTACCTGATCAAGATCACCTCCGACTGGTGCTTCAGCTGCATCCACATCGAGCCCGTCTGGAAGGAGGTGGTGCAGGAGATGGAGACACTCGGTAAGGAGAAGAAAGAATCGCCCCGGGCTTCTGATAATGAGCCGTTAGTGTGATGCTATGCTAAGCTAAGATCTCCATATTTGGAAACATACCAAAATAATATGACATTCTTAGTTTGTAACCAACAAACAACTAATTAAAAGTATGCATATAAAAGTGGGTCTCTAATGAAAGAAAACATTGTATGGTGTCAATTTTGGATGATGATTATTACTGTATTATTTATATGGTTAATATCATGCTGTATAATTCTAGGATTATATTGTTCTATACTATTATAATATTATACTATAATATTATTATTATACTATCATACCACTTTATATTTTACTAATATACTATGACTATATTATTAAGGTTATGATATTATTATTTACTATGCCGTTATTATGTAATCAATCACATCTGCATTGTCATCAGTTTTGGACATTATTGCTGTCATGTCAACATCAGTGGAAAAAGAAAGCTAAGCCTTTGAGCAGGTCAGTGTTACATTTGCCGGCCCATTAATTAACAACATTGTGTGTGTGTGTGTGTGTGTGGGGGGGGGCTTCTTGTGGCTGCAGGTGTGGGCATCGGCGTGGTGGACGTGGGCTACGAGAGGCGTTTAGCCAATCACCTTGGAGCCCACCGCACGCCGTCCATACTGGGGGTCATCAACGGCAAGGTGACCTTCTTCCACTACGCTGTAGCTAAGGAGCTCCTCAGGCAGTTTGTGGAGGACCTGCTGCCACAGAGGCTGGTAGAGAAGGTAACACCTATACATAGATATATATACAC
Source organism: Malacocephalus occidentalis (assembly GCA_900312585.1). Taxonomy (NCBI): domain Eukaryota; kingdom Metazoa; phylum Chordata; class Actinopteri; order Gadiformes; family Macrouridae; genus Malacocephalus; species Malacocephalus occidentalis. Next base: position 3,153 of record OMOU01076361.1, on the reverse strand, counting down.
AACAACATGCATCTGGCTCACTGTAAGTAGTTTGTTTGGAAGGAGTCTGCTGTATGTATGTGTGTATGTATGCATGTCTCTCCTTGTATAATATTCTGGAGAAAGTGGAGAACACCTTTCTGGAGAATTGTGCATCTTTCTCTGCCCATTCTGAACAGGCACGGTTGTAACGTTTTGAAGGGGCGCTGGTATCTAACTGTAGTCACGGGAGCCTCTGTATGTTTCTTGGCGGGCGTATTGCTGAGGACCCAAAGAAATGCATGCGGTGTCTGTCAAGTGTGAGGTTGTTTTGGATGCGTGGTTCTCGAGAAAGAACCACCAATCCTGCAATACAGGAGACCAATCGATCGGTCCGGTCGGGCACATGACGAGTTCATTGTAATGATGCATGCTCGGTTTAACGACTGTACTATGTTAATAATGCACACGTAGTTCGCTGATAATGCACACATTGTTTATTGTCTACTTTCGGAACGCGATGATCAAATCCTACGAGTGGAGGAGGATGTTCTCGGTCATGTTGTTGGGGGAATTCTTGCTCATGACAGAGGCGGATGAAATAAAAGCAAATAAAATACATTTCTGCGTCTGGAATGCCACAACATGTCGTAAAGTATAAACAGTCGGCAATAAAGGACACAACAGGATTATGCTGAATTGTGCTTAAGAGCCTCATAAAGGGCTGAGGCAGGTTGAGGAAGGCTAGTATTGCAACAATGGCAGAGTTTAATGGCCGTTCACTGCGTCTTATGTGTATGAGTCACTGGCTGCTGAAGTGCTCCACAGCTCAAGCCGACTGTGAAGTGAGCAGGCGGGGATGTTTTTTTTGTAATCTCTTCCCTCGCTCCCTTTTAATGAAGCGAGCCCCATTAAAAATAATAGACTCTCTGCATAAAAGCTGCTGTGGTGGGTAAGATTTGGGAGTGAGAGCAGAGAACAGGAGCAGAGAAGAGGAGCAAGAATTTCCAACTAAACAACAACAAAAAAGCATCCCTTTCCTCTGTTTCTCCAGCATCGCGTGCAGTTGTGTGTACCAGAAGTGTTGCATCTCACACACCTCTGAGTGACAGCAAAGACACATTCCCTGAACCAATCAGGGAAGAGATTGGTTCTGATTGGTTCTCAAATAATAGCTCTTAACTTCTTAACTACAGGGCGTTGACGCATGATTGTGTGTACATCTGGTACCACCAGATTGTTATGGGAATGCTGCTATTTTGTTCCCAGGTCACAGATAAGAATGAGCTGGAATTCCTCAACAGCTGGCATGAGATCAACAAGCCACACGTGCTCCTGTTTGACCAAGTGCCCGCAGTGCCTCTACTGTTTAAGGTTAGACACACACACACACACACACACACAGACACGTCTATAGTGTCTATAGTGATTTATAACTGACCCATTCATTCCTCTCCTTCTCCCACAGCTGACGGCATTTGCCTACAAAGACTACCTGCAGTTTGGCTACGTGGACCAGGGCATCGCGGACACAGCCAACCTACTGAAGCAGTTCAACATCAACACCTACGCCCCCACCATGCTGGTGTTCAAGGAGAACATTGACAAGCCAGCCGACATCATCCAGGTACCGGCCAGCCTCAGACTCAGAATGCAATAAGCCAATGTGTTTTAAAGGGGACATAGTACGCCACCAGGTGTGCGTGTGTTTAGCCATTGCGAGCCATTGTTTCGCAATTGCCGCGTGACTACCGTCTAGTGACATCACAAGTGGAAATGCCCACCTAGATGTGTGAATACTAGATCAGTCTACCAGCCTACCCGGTGGACTCTACTGATCGAGTCAGCATACGTCCAGGTGGCATCATATGTCCCCTTGAATGTATTAGGAATATTGGAGCTGATGCGTTTCTGTACATACTGTGTGTCTTTCATCTGCTGGGCCTCTTGTCTTTGTTGTTAATGGACATGCTGGCCAGCACTGTGAGGGGACATACTATGAATGTAGATGTTCTCCTCTCTGAGGGTTCACCCATTCCTGCGCAAGACTCTGATTGGCCTCAGCGACTCCCCCTGTCTGTGCAGGGTTGCTACAGCGGCAGGTTGTCAGGCTGTTGCCAAAGCGAGCTGATCTGCTGATCCGTCTCGTGTTCTCTGCAGGCCAAGGGCATGAAGAAGCAGATCATCGACGAGTTCGTGTCAAACAACAAGTTCCTCCTGGTCCCGCGCCTGGTCAACCAGAAACTCTTCGACGAGCTCTGTCCCGTTAAGCAGTTCCACCGGCGCAGGAAGTAAGACATGCCGCCACTTCCCGTCGGTCCAGTTATATATTGATATCCGATGATTCTGGGTTTATACAACATCCATCCATCCATCCATCCATTCTCTTCCGCTTATCCGGGGCCGGGTCGCGGAGGCAGCAGGCTAAGCAGGGCTCTCCAGGTGCCCTTCTCCCCAGCAATGCTTTCTAGTTCCTCCTGGGGGATCCCGAGGCGTTCCCAGGCCAGATGAGATATATAATCCCTCCAGCGGGTTCTGGGTCTGCCCGGGGTCTCCTCCCAGTCGGACGTGCCCGGAAAACCTCTAAAGGGAGGCCCAGCCACCCTCCGGAGGAACCTCATTTCGGCTGCTTGTATCCGCGATCTCGTTCTTTCGGTCACTACCCATAGCTCGTGACCATAGGTGAGGGTTGGAACGTAGATGGACCGGTAAATCGAGAGCTTCACCTTCCGGCTCAGCTCCTTCTTCACCACGACGGACCGGTACAGCGCCTGCATTACTGCAGACGCCGCACCAATCCGTCTGTCCAACTCCCGCTCCATTTTACCCTCACTCGTGAACAAGACCCCGAGATACTTGAACTCCTTCGCTTGAGGCAACAACTCTCTCCCAACCCGGAGGGAGCACTCCACCGTTTTCCGGCAGTGAACCATGGCCTCAGACTTGGAGGTGCTGACTCTCATCCCGACCGCTTCACACTCGGCTGCAAACCGCCCCAGTGCATGCTGGAGGTTGCGGTCTGAAGTAGCCAACAGAACTACATCGTCTGCAAAGAGCAGGGATGCAATTCTGAGGTCCCCAAACCGGATGCACTCCTCACCTCGGCTACGCCTTGAGATTCTGTCCATGAACATCACAAACAGAATCGGTGACAAGGGGCAACCTTGGCAGAGCCCAACACCCACTGAGAACGTG
>OMOU01076358.1:0-12854 GCA_900312585.1 Malacocephalus occidentalis | reverse complement strand
CTGCTTGTTATGCTTTTCTTTGAGGATATTGACATTGACTTGACTTGTCTGCAGCTTTTTAAAGATGATATAATGTACCTGCTGGCCATGGACAAGCTCTGGAAGAAGAGGAAAGCCCCTATTCATCTGGACTGGCAGAAACTGGAAAGTCAAGGTAGCTGCTCTTCATTGGTAGCATTTAGCAGTTGTAACGCTGCAGTTTTGCATGCACTTAATATTCTTCTACAGGGAGCATCTTGATGAGTAGTCAATGATGCATTTGTGTTAAGTACCGGGGTCAGTGAAGGGTCAGGCCTTAGGTCTTGTGCAAGCAGGACACATTCATTTAATCACAAGAAAATATCTCTGACTCCACATTTGGAGTTTAGCATGGTTTAGCAGTAGCATTGGTGTTGAGACTAAAATAGGTTTGTTCGCCAATGTTCGCCAACGTTTTTCAATAATAACCAGGAAAGTCCTGTCAACTGAAAGTGAAATGTATAGCAGCATCGTGCTATTGTGGTGGTGCATTAAAGGATCACTTTCAATATTTCATGTTGAATTTTTCTGTTCATGTTGAACAGATATTCATGCTCCGAATTACAGCGATCTGAGGCAGTGAGCTTAAGACACAATCACCAGCATGATGTATATAACTGCTGTGCAGCAGCACACTCTCTCTGGTTAATATTTCCACAGAATAGGCACATTACAAAGTGCCCTCTCCTAAACAGCAGTCTAACTAAAGTGCAATTAAACTGGATAAATCCAGGATTAACTGTGACCGGATAAGTCTCTTTATTTCTTTGGAACATGATGTGTGATTACTCCGTATAGTTGGGAGGGCTTGTCTTTAGTGGGCCAACACAATTCCTAGCCAGGGGACAGCCCTAGATGCCCTTTGCTTCCTATTGAATGTTGTTTTCATTTTTCCTGCATGTGTTCATTCCCCCCACCCCCCAGTGGGCCCCCAGGATGAGGGCAAGGTGGTGGGTCTGAAGGACCAGCAGGTGCTGGGTGTGTGGGGCTACTGTCAGCTCTTCCAGCACAGCGTAGAGACTCTGCGCTCCCAGCTCAAGGAGAAGGGGGACGGGGCTGAGCTGGTCTGGGACAAGGTGAGCTGGCCGTCGCCGCCGGGCAGAAGAAACACAAGGGTGTCGAGCAGTGTGCCAGGCTGGTTAGGAGCCAAACAATGAATCTGTTGCTTCTCCATTTTTTTGTTCTCGTATTTTTTATTTTAGAGTTGTTCTCTAGTGTGCACTTGACTAATAACCTTGAAACATATTTATAATCTATTAATTCTGATTACATGGCAGTGATTAAATAGGAATCTGGTTAAATTAAACCACCATTCCTCCCTGTCGCCAGGACGAGCCGCCGGCCATGGACTTTGTCACGGCGGCGGCCAACCTGCGCATGCATATCTTCAGCATGAACATGAAGAGCCGCTTTGACATCAAGTGTAAGCAGTCTTCCTCAGTTCTGCTGGTGATCTTGTCCAGGGGAGGGCTGGGATGCGTTAGTGTCATGTTCGTGGAGAAGGCTATGAAACACAAATTCAACCCAAAGCCCCTTACTGTTTAAAATGCTGTTTACTTTAATTGCGTCATTTTGTAGTTTCTGTGTCGGCACACTAAAGCATTCGGTTCTCATTTCTAATCGGCTGAACCCCCTATGACGCTCATCTACTATAAGCTTCAGTAATGAGTCATTTCTGAACATATTGTCGGTAGAAATCCTGAGGTGTATGTTCCTAATAATAAGGTTGCTCTCATGTATTGCACAACCTTACACTTTACGTGTTACGTGTTTTCTATCAGCGATGGCAGGCAACATTATCCCCGCCATCGCCACGACCAACGCCGTCATCGCCGGCCTCATTGTCATGGAGGGCCTCAAGGTGCTGTCTGGGGAGCTGGAGTCCTGCCGCACTGTGAGTCCGCCCACGCCCCTCAAACATTTGTGTGATGCCAGGGTTTTGGGTTGTTGTGTACACCACGTGATGGGTGCCATAACTCCCCTGAAAGTCTGCTATACATTTCTGACAGCCCGATCTCTGACCTGTGGCGACCGGTGGATTAATGCGGCTGTGTTTTTAGGGTTGGTGGAGTTCAATGATTGAAGCAAATACAAGCCGGGGCTATTCACACTAATTCTTCTTGACAGGTTAATTATTTGGCAAATTGCTTTGTTTACAAAAAGCGGTATTGTTAGATAATACATTGAACGGATGATTTGTGACCGCGATTCCTTCACATTCTGAAAGTGTTGGCAGCGGAATCACAATTGTCATTATTTTAGAAATCTCAGAAACCAATCCATCACATGATGGTGATGGAAATATAGGTCCTCTGATCCTCTGGGGGAATTCAGACATTCTCTGTATAGTGCACCGTTTGTACTGTTGCTAATGAATCCACGTCCATCCATGTGATCCATGTCTTTCTTGGTCTGTTTGACGGTCCTCCAGATCTTCCTCAACAAGCATCCCAACCTGCGCAAGAAGCTTCTGGTGCCCTGCGTTCTGGACCCACCCGCCGCCAACTGCTACGTGTGCGCCAGCCGGCCTGAGGTCACCGTCAAACTGAACGTCCACAAGACCACCGTCCTCTCACTGCAAGACAAGGTGAACATGGAGGCTGGTCCCTGTGGAGACTCACTCGATGGTCTTGCCATCACATGCACACATTCAATACTATAGGTTCTGCATTATCTCAAATATGGGTTTGTCAAAATATCATACATTGTCGGAGTGGAATAAAGATTTGGAACTAATGGAAATCTACTTTGACTAATTGTTGACCATGCCGTTTTGTCCACCGTCTGTCTTTAGATCCTCAAGGAGAGGTTCGGGATGGTGGCTCCAGACCTTCAGATAGAAGACGGCAAAGGAACCATTCTCATCTCCTCCGAGGAGGGAGAGACTGACGGTGAGGAGCAGGGCAGGAGGCGTCCTCCAGCCCCATCATGGAAGACCACAGACCTGCGGGGTGGGAAAGTCAAGGAGAGGGTTGGAGGGCTCATGGTGGTTTAGTGTCCAGGGATTAGATGAGAGGCTGACTGTGGGAGGGGAGAGCAAGAAGAGTAAAACATCTGGCAAGAAGTGGTTTGTGCTTCTGCAGTTTTGTTGCAGAACAGCAGAGGGCGGTCAAGCAACCAGCACACTACCTATTGTGAAAGGGTTCCACTGTTCAAAGTTCAAAAGTTCAAAGTTCTTTTATGTATGTTTTTAATGAAGATACAATTATTATTTGCCATGGTTTTATTTATGAGAGATAATCTAATATGTGTGCAAATTAAGCTGGTGTGTTTATTAGTATTTGGACATCTAGGACGTTTGAGATGACCTTGTGTCTGTGTCTCTGTCTCTGTCTCTCTCTCTCTCTCTCTCTCGCTCTCTCTCTCTCTCTCTCTCTTAATTGACTCTTTTCTTTTTTTTCCACAGCCAACAACTCCAAGTTTCTGTCTGACTTTGGCATCCGTAATGGCAGCCGCCTCCAGTCTGATGACTTCCTCCAGGACTACACGCTCCTCATTAACGTCCTGCACGCGTACGTAGCTTTAGACACATGCTAAGTGCATCCACTGACTCGACACCTCTTGTGACGTGTAATCTCCCCCAGAAAGTGTGAGAGTCTTGCAATGGGTGCACACCACCATATGCCAACAGGTTCCTTAAAAAAAAATTTTTTTTTTTTTTTTTTACTCCCTTCCAATGGTCGGCTATATCCTGTATTTGAAGCCAAACGAAGGGAAACGAAACGCCCCCTTCACACAGATTTGAACTAATTTGCAGATTCAGATTTTGGATGTTAATATAAAGTCTAATTTCTGATTCTATATGGCATGCAACCGCACTTGGCCCTCTCCTAAACTCTTCTACCTCTACAGCACCAAAGGGTTCATCTATTGTTTGGCTTCGATGTGCTTTAAATGCTCCATTAAAATGTGTGTTTGGAGGTACGAGTCTGGTTTTTTTAATGCACTGTAAATCTCATACATTTTAAGGCCTGCTAATTGTCTGTGTGTCTGTCTGTGTGTTATGCATGTGATGGCCCAGCAGCGAGGACTTGGAAAAGGATGTGGAGTTTGAGGTGGTGGGTGACGCCCCGGACAAAGCCCCCACCCCTCCCAGTACCCAGGAGGATGGCAACGGCATCGCCAATGGCAACAAGGACTCTGCCCAGCCGTCCACTTCCTCCAACGGTCAGTGGGGAAGGGGAGTGTTTCTTTGGCTGTGTCCACGTCTGTTATGACCCAGGGCTGTAGATGTGTTTCAGTACACCAGAATGTCATAGCCATGCCATTGCATCTATTTAAGCTGTACTAGGAACAGATGGGTGCTAGCAGCTGCTGCAGGTGTCCTTCAAGTGTACTGTTGGGACTTTAATCCATTGTTGTCTAGTTCAACAACTTGATCCCTCTAAGATGATTCATCTCCCGAGATACTTTGGCTTACTAACTCGGAAATATTCGGATCTTAGTCTGAAATGCTTTTGGAATCGGTCCGAAATGCTTTTTATTAATATTTTTATTCCGTTTCAGTTCTTTAATGGTACTATGTACAAATCTTAAACATAGACCCTTTGTGTACACTTTGGGCAGTATTACATGCTTTGGTGCCAATAGGATTGATTGATTGACATCGTCTTGGTCATCTGTTAATGCCTCCTTTTGCCCTGTAGCGCCTGCAGAGGTTGACGACGTCATGATTGTTGACTCTGACGAAGAGGAGGAAGCGGCATCGTCATCTACCTCCGGCGCCACGCCAACCAGTGGCACCAAGCGGAAGCACCTGGACGATGAAACCGGAGAGGCCTCTGCCAAGCGGCCACGACCCGACCAACTACACGACGCGGACGACGATGACATTGTCACTCTGGACTAGGCCATCATTTTGAAGCTTTTTCACCCGAAGAATCCGACCAATTTCCAATGGACAATTTCTGAATAGTTTGTTTAATTTCACCCCTCTCATGGTGCGTGCGTTCATTCTGTTCAATCTCTTACTGTGGCTGTATATAGTCTATGTACAAAAGAAGGAAAAAAAAACCCACAATTTGCAATATTTGACGCTACCCTTTGGTTTTGTTTGTGCCGTTGTGCTTGTTCTTACTTCCTGGTCCCGGTTCAATATTATTTTTACAGACCGTTAAAAAAATTGTTTTGTTTTGTATTTTTATAAACATACCGTTTTTCTCATGCTACATACGTCACAATGTTTCCTGTGCTATGTCATAAAGTTAAACAAAAATAAAATTCTGAACGTTTTCCCGTTTCTAATGCCGGCATTTTTAATCTGTATGTACCTCACATATGGTTTACTGATGCAACCATGTATGTATACTAATGACGAGAGTTCATCCTATATTTATCAATTGTTTTCAAGCCCATGTTTACAAGAAAATACTGTCACGTGAATAACGCATGATATTGTGTTGATTGGTTGATGGGGATGAAGGTCAAAGGACTGCTGTGTAAATACTACCATCCTACAGCACTGGAGAGATAGCGAAGTAGAGCAAAAGCCACAAAGCCCTTTGATCTAAACACGACTCATTTGACTAGTGCAGAGACACTGGTCAACAATTTTATGTTTTACTTAATCTGTGTTTAGCTGCAATTACATTTTTAACACATCAGTTATTTTCATATGGGGGTAGATGCTATGTCAAGTCGGCTGGGCCATGCATTTCAAATGAATGTACACAAACTAACGTAATGTATTGCTCATATAAAACCTATTGCAGCGCCATAGGGCTCAGTGTATGTGTCTATGGGGGGTGGGGGGCCAGTACACTGAGGTGACGTCATCACGAACGCCCCTTAGAAGTAAAGCGCTGATTGGTTGATCATCGGGCCCTCACTCTGCCAGACAGAGTACACATTCAGTACACGTCCCCCCGCCGCTCAACGTCTATTGACTTGATACTGCGCAACATACACTTCGGGAGGTGTTTGCACGTCCAAGGTCACTTCGTATCGTTGGGTCCGGTTTTGTTTTCTTATCGAAGATGAACGCGTTTAGATTGTGCTGCTGCCGCCATGTTTTAGATGATGGGCGTTAACGGAGGAGAAGCCCCGCCCCGTTCATCTGCCTCCTCCAATCAGAGGACGGCAGGGACAAGCTATCGCAAGGACTGCTGTTTGTGTTTTCCCGTTTTTTTTAACTGTAAAGTTGTTCTTGAGTGTAGAAAGTCGCTACCACGGAAGTAGGTGAAAAACGCACAAAAAAAATACAAAATACAAAACAAAAACCTCGCGGCAATCCGTGTCTCCGCAAAGCTCGCTTTCAGAGGTTTTTAAAAGTCGACCAATATGGTGACGCTGTCATCAATAGTCCGACCACTCGGTTGCCTGCTCCGCCGACAGCTGCTGTCCAGACACGGCGAGAGTCCGCGACGCGTCCCGCTGAGGAGATGCAACCTCACCGCATGCTCCAGCAAATATGTGCTGTCACAGAGTGAGTACACACTGACCTGAACGTGGCATTATTGTTGATATATATATCGATATCTGTTGTCCGTCGTCAAACGCTAAACGTCCAAAGACCACATGGCTCCCATACCTGCAGACGCGTTTTGTTTTGCATAACGCAAATGCATGATTTATAATCATTTTATTATTATTATTATTATCGTGAACGATCTTGTTTTTGTTTTGTTGTACGGTCACCAGGCGATGCGCGGAAATAATGGACCGGATTTTTCATCGAACTGGATCGAGACCATAAGCCCATGAGCTGTCTGCTAAATCCTGCCACCAGGCTTTCAATTAGTCTTTTTCGTTTTCTTTTCCTCGGTTTTTTTTAATTTATTATAGAGCATTAAAACTTAAAACTTAAACAGCTATTTCCTCATATTTTGACAAATGCAGACACGCCTGTCTGACTGTTTTAACTTCGTTACCACACCCTTGAAAATAATAACACCCACATGCACGCACACAACACATGGTATTTATGCTTTTATGCTGCCAACTTAACTATGTGCACATTTAACCAATGAAGTGGAAAGGGGTTAAGTAATTTCTTGCTGAAACAATAATAGAGGCTATATATACATTTTAACTCGTATGTTACTCCCAGCTAAGGCCAGTCTTTATGGGTCACTTAAGTGTTATATTGGCTGACTGGAGATTCAGTCGGTACAAAACAACACAGGTGGTAAACACCCATAGAAAACCGGCCCTGCCACTTCGATGGTCCGGCTCACCTCGGTCTCTGGAAATGCCCCATCACTCAGTTTGGAAGCTTCCCAAATGACATTGAGAGATGGAGAGTCCTGCTCTTCATCTGGGAGGCCATATTAAAAAAAAACAAGGATTCGTTTCTTGATAGGATGAGAACCTTTCATAGGTTGCGCCAATGTTTGCACACAAGTTCACAGTGCAGTGCTATTTTGGTTTAAGTAGACTGTTATCAGCATACAAGGCTGAAGACCAAACGTAAACGAAGCACTAAGCCTATAGAATGAATATGCTGTGCCTTAGTACATTATAACTCATTAATAATGACATGCTCGTTATTTGCGGGGATGGACATCACATGACAAAGGAGTGCTTGTCTGCAAAACAACAAAGTATGTTGTTCACACGCAAACACATATACACACACACACACAAAGACAATTGTGGCATGTGTTTTGTGATTGGCGTTCGACTAACTAGCAGCCTACTCCTCCTGGAGGAGGTGAGGGTGCGTCGTCTTCAAGGCGTCCAATGAATCGTTGAGTCTCGTCACTCAACGTTCCATCGTCACGGGTGCTGTGCCAAAATGTGACCACGTGGGGGGGGAAGTCTGTTAAAACAGACTGCATTAGGCCAGGTTTAATATTTTTCATCACTAGACTACAGAAACAAAAAGTTTGAAACAATGTAACTATTTCTTCATTCATTTTTTGTTTGAGTACATTTTATTTGTATAGCCCTTAATCACAGTTACTGTTTCAAAGAGCTTAGAGGATGTGTAGAATGTCATGGTTCAGTTAAGGCGCCTATAAGTGCGTGCTGTGTGTTTTTGCACGGGCCAACACCTGCACAGCAAAGTTAGCACCCTATGGTTGGCACCAGCCTTCTGTGTACATTTGTGTACACAGCGGCGGCATCAGCTGCAACCCATGAACACATCAGTTTGTTTTATTCCACTTACTACATGAGAATGTCTCAAAGTACGCAGAGACTCTCAGAGAGCTGCTTCTACCACACAAAACCGGCATGCATTTTAGTGTGGGTGTGTCGAGGGGTTCTGCAAACCATCATTGTGTTCTGTTGTTTGTAACACAAAGCCGTGCAGTAGTAGTCGACACGACCCGGTTTGAGACGACGATGATGAAGTTGTTTTCCAGTCAGACCAGTTTGAGAGGGGAACAAAGCTTTCAACAGAGGCTCCTTTTTGAAAATATAGGACACAAATAGAAAACACGTCTTGGTGAATGTTTTTCTCTCTCAAGAGTCGAGGAATTGCGTGGATTAGCCAGGGTTTGTTCTGCAGCTGGGTTGAAAGGGACGCCTTGTGTTTGGCGGACAGAGGGTGGTATACACTTGACCCGCGGATTCAAAGCACAGTAAACCGGTTCCCAAGTGCCCAGTGCTGACCTACTTCTGCTTTTATTTTTGTTTATACTTGTGGGTTTTTTGTTGGGAGAAATGTTTGAATGAGAAGGCGGAGAGGATAATTGGAGGGGTTGACCGGTCAGGGCTCTGGGTTGCATGTTCTGAACCGGCCCCGTTCCAGCTCAAGCTCTCCCCACCTCCTGCTGGCTGCACTGGTTGAGGCGGAGGAGGCGGAGGTAGTAGAGGAGGAGGCAGAGGTGGGGGCGGGCCAGGACATTCCGTTTGTCACACTCGGCACAGCCGGCCCACATTTCTCCCTTTTCTGCAATTTCCTTTTAGGAAAGAGAAGGAGGTGATAGAAGGAAGTAGAGATTGCTCACTTGTTCCTTTTCTGCCATTTCTCTGAAACCTGGGTTTGAGGAAAGAAGGGGCCATACGCTGAGACACGACCATTTTATTTTTTATTTTTTAAACTTGTGTCTGTGTGGATACAAAAAATATATATTATACATATTTATATATATTTTTTGTATCCTTTTAAAATGGACTGCTTTAGAAAGATGCAGGAAGCGGGAGGGCACTGCATGAAAAGTAGGTGTCAGCATTCTTCATCCTTTCTTGCCTCCGTTTGTCTGTGGTCATCCAAACGCTTTTAGTGGCTAGAAGTTACATTTCTGTATATTTCTTCCCCTTTTTCCTCCATTTTCATTCTCCTTTTGTACTGTTGTCTTGTTTATTTCTCTCTTCTTAATTCTCTCTCTGTATCTTTCACTCTCTTTCTGTATCTCCTGTATCCCTCTCTCTCTTTCTCGCTCTCTCTCTCTCTCTCTCTCTGTATCTCATGTATCCCTCTCTCTCTCTCTCTGCCTCTGTCTCTTTATCTACCGTATCCCTCTCTCTCTCTCTGTATCTCCTGTATCTCTCTGTATCTCCTGTATCCCTCTCTCTCTCTCTGTATCTCTGTATCCCTCTCTCTGTCTCTGTATCTCTGTATCCCTCTCTCTTCTCCAGTGCATCCAATGTGGCAGGAGCCCTTGGCCATCCCCGGGGGAGACCGCCAGTCGCCCATCGACATTGTGGTGCGGAAGAGCCTGTTTGATCCCCAGCTGAAGCCCCTGGTACCCGCGTACGACCCCCAGACCTGCCAGCAGATCTGGAACAACGGCTACTCCTTCCTGGTGGAGTACGATGACACCACCGACAAGTCCAGTAAGAGACACCGTTGGCTCCATAAGCGAGGGCCGCTGTAGACAACAGACGCACATATGCTTCTCTGGCATTTGGCCAGGCAGACGTTGCATGGAATTTTAGGACACGTAACCCTTAGTAATCTTGCACAATTGTGTCTGTACAAATGTACACATTTGTAATATGTATTTAATATTCTGCCGTATTTACTTTGGCTTTGCCCTAGTGGAATGAGTCATTTTGAATCGTGGGGGAAAATTCTTTTTATTTTTTTTTCTAACAAAGGAGAATGGCTTCCATGGCAAACCATTCCAAATCTCCAGAGAAGTACAATAAATAACTCTATACTGAGGTCCAGCACCATAAGCTGCCACGTGGAAGTGATGACTTGTGGTCACATGACTGTCGCCGTGTCATGTGACTCTTACCTCAGCCACTGATACACTATGAACATTCGGGTCTAGGTATTTTATAGCCCAGGGGGCATAATTATTGTGCTCTGCTTCGGTCCACTGAAGTACTGAATTAGCCAGAGTAAAAAAGGAAAGCTATCACAATCTTGTTTTTATGACATAATCACAGGCTATTCCCTACAAAGTCTGCTAATCTAAAATTGCCCAAGCGAGTACAAAAAATGTCTGGGGGGAGAAACGTGTGTTTAGTTGTACTTGAATGAATGAACCCAAGTAATACAGAAATGCAGTAGACGAACAACAAATCAGTCTTTTATTATATATACTGTCACCGCTGTTTAGTTTATTAGCACACTATTAGCACATAATCAGAGGAAACGGTTTATAGGGCCATTAGTCACCCCCTGTAAACGTGCTATCGCTGATATTGTTTGGCTACTGGTTGTGTTGTGCAGGACTTTCTAGGTCAGTGTTACACCCTGGACCACTGGTTCATACCGTATATTGGATTTTTGGGCAACTTATGCCAATATAATTGACCAAAAAAGTGGCACCAGGTCTGATTGTTTTCACTGTAGGGTTGTTACGGTTATTACGGTATTATTACAGTGGGTGAAGTAATTATAAAGGTAGAATTAAACAAACTCTAATCGATTATAGCACCTATCGTCTCTTTATGTAATCATCATCCACATTGTGGGGGTTGTTTTCTTATTTAGGTGCAGACAATTCATGGTCCTCTTAAATATTATGTATTGGTTTCAAATTGACACACAAGGAAGTCCAAATGGTTTCAGAATCACTGAATAACGGGGTTTTTTTTGTTTTGTTTTTTCCTTCCCACTTCCTCCTGACGCTGCGCAGCATTGAAAGGGGGCCCCCTGGAAGATCAGTTCCGGCTCTGTCAGTTCCACTTCCACTGGGGCGAGAGCAACGCCTGGGGGTCCGAGCACACGGTGGACCGGAAGCTGTTCCCTGCAGAGGTATAAGATGGCCCTGGACTGCAGCTACACTGAATATCTGCACTGTAAATCATATTAATTATTCACATGTCGTGTATCACTACATTGAATATTGGGGTACGATTGATCCCTCGTCCTTTCCAGTAGATACCCTTCTCATCCCGGGAACTCAATAACAGCAATGTAATGACGTTGAATTATTAACGCAACTTGGTGCGTGGTTTCACTTAAAAGAGTTTCACCTTCAACTGTGCTCTAATTCACAGTTAAAAACCACACATTTTCCTTTGTATCCCAATTGTATATTTAAATAAATGCAGGCAAAAGTGACCTGCATTGACACGTAAACATCTCCGCCCCCTGCTTGTTTGAATGTCAGTGTCGCGCTAATCCACTGCGAGGATGTTTGTCTAGCATGGAAGCATGCACTACAGTGCGCCACAACAAGGTGTTAGTGTGTGCATGCATGCAAATGGCCTGGTGCCAAGCGATTGGTGATGCTGGTAATGTACCCATGCCACGATAAGTCTTGCTCTCAGAACACAACACCACACAACACCACACACCTGTGCTTGCATTCGTCGGTGCGTGCGTGTGTCTGTGTGTGTGTCTCAGGTGACCCCGCATTGTGCTGTCTCTTAGTGGGTGCGTTTGCTAGCTCGTCACACCCCTCTGCCTTAATCCACATGCACCTGGAGATAGTGGGAGAGTGAGTGGGGGTGACATGTGGTGTTGGAATCTACAGTGTGTGTGTGTGTGTCTGTGTGTATATATATATATATAAATACAGTATATGCAGTATATATACCATATAGTGTGCAGCCATGAATTCCATCAGCCACACGACAACACAATGGGGTGTCGTTGTGGAGGATTGAGTGGGCTATTCTCCTCATGCATATTCTACTGATGGATGGATAGATATTGGGGCGTGGCAGTAGCTCGGGGGGCAACAGGAAGGCTGCTGGTTCGATCCCCCGGCTCTGCCTCGCTAAGTGTCGAGGTGTCCCTGAGCAAGACGCCCGGCCCTAACTGCTCCTGATGTGTTTGGTTGTTACCTTGCATGGTTGGCACCGCCGTCGGTGTATGAATGGGTGAATGTCAGGCAAGTGTAAAGCGCTTCGGATCAAAGCAATCCATTTGCCATGTTGGAGATCTCCACCGAGCACATGGGCTGTTGTGCCCGTGCCTGCATACACAATGCATATATTTGATGTTTGCATTCTCAGTTATTTAGCCATCATGGACAATGTGCTGTGTTTTGTTAGAATACAAGGTTAACTTAAAAGACGTGAAAGAATGTGCATGCGCTCAAGTCAACTGTGTGTGTGTGTGTAAAATATAATAATACATATTAAGCCATTTCCACCCATGTGGAGTCAAAGCAGAGTTTCTTCTCTTGCTGGCTATATAATATGTATTTCTATAGATTGATGTCTATATGCAATATGATCTATATGTGATATGTTCCCAGCTCCACATCGTCCACTGGAACACACAGAAGTACGATCTGTTTGAAGAGGCGGTCATGGAGGACAACGGGCTCGCTGTTATCGGCGTCTTCCTCAAGGTACACACACACACACACACACACACGTGTGCAATATGCTGTCTGACAGCGCTCTGCTTTAAACTGTGTTTTTCACGTGACCGTTGGACCTTGTCTCACGCCTCATCTACATCCACACTGTAGATTGGCAAGAGACACGAGGGGCTGCAGAAACTAGTGGATGCTCTGCCTGCGGTCAGACACAAGGTT
>OMOU01076348.1:0-10460 GCA_900312585.1 Malacocephalus occidentalis | reverse complement strand
TGTCATAGATTGTCTCCTTCCTGGTGTGTTCCCTGTGTGTTTGATTTGTATTTGTGTAGTTTATTGTTTTGGTTTGTAGTTTCCATGTTCCGATGTTTAATTTGATCTGTTCATTCATTTTCCTGTTTTTATTTTATAGTCTGCTTTTCTCTGTTGTCCATTTGGCCACCATTGTTTTTCTCTAAATGGAAGCGATTTTGTAGAAAATTCCGATGCTAAAGCATCATTCCCACTAATAGTGAATCATCGCAATCGCAATATTTGCCAAAAGAATTGCAAAATGACAGTTTCACCATGTGGTTCAGCCCTAGTTTTATCGGCTTACATCAGAAGCATTGGCCTGCGCTTTATGTGAGACTAAGGACATGTATGTGTGCTTTATTGTGAACAGATAGAGTCGGTTCTAATTATTATTTCACAGTAATTGTTGGAGTTTGACACCTTGCAACAATGTGAAGTTGGGTGTTGTCAGGTGTGTTGATTTAGTGGTGTTGAGGGTACATTTATACTGGAATAAACGACTGTTTCCACTTCAAGTGAAGTCACGTACTTCCAAAGTGGAGAAGAAAAGGATGTGTTTACACATGAATCTGTGGACAGAATGTGGATATGGTCTCCAATTGAATGTCTATTCCAGTGGGATATACTTCTCACAATTTAACTTTATACATATTTTCAATCATTATTTTCTTTTCCTCTCATCTCTTTTCACAGCAGCATGCATATAAAATAAAAACGCAGTCATGCTATACATGAGCTTGCACTTAGGTTCTAGCAGAAGGCAATTATCATGTGGTTGTTCCCATTGTTAGATAATATGTCACGGACTTGGTGCTAACTTGGAGTCACTTGTGGTAATAGAGAACCTGAAATTGATTTAGCAGTCATTTATTTATGCTCCAGATAATAAACTATTCTTAGAGTGGGTGAATTCCTATTAAGCCACGAGGGAGAAAGTGATTTATGGAGCTCCTTGGATAGATTCTTAGAATACGTGACGATAGATGGAGCAGCTCCTTGGTGATGCTGTGAGACTGTGCTTTTCCCATTCCCATTTTCCCAATCCATGTTTGTATCCAGAGAGAAATCCCTTTCACCATCTTAAGAGCTTAAGATAAAGGTATTCGCTTTTGAACGGCGTGTGAACCAATGATGTAACCAACCGATAAATTGACCACCATCCATGGGATGGAGAACTTTGTTGACATGCAGGAGAATGCATTAGGAATCTCCTAGCTTTCTTATCTGTGCGTGCCGGTTGATCTAAATGTGTTGTCTTGTTAATTGAATGAAAATAATACAAGATATCTGTCCGTGAAATGTGTTCACTATAACCGTGTGAATGAATGTGTGTCTGTCCTTCAGTTTTCTCCACAACCGTTCATCCGATGCAATCGCACTTGGCGTCGGGTGTATTGCTGAGGATTCAGCTGATGCTATTGCACTCACGCAGGTGTTCAGATAACAATGTCTGATCCCCATTGAGATGACACCTGCACATACAGTATACCCGTGTATGCTACCATGAGAAATGCACGTTTCCTGAACACTGGTGTGTGTGTGTGTATGTGTGTGTGTGTGTGTATTGTGCTAGCCGCTTGGTGGTCACATGACACATGGCCCCGTGTTTCCATAGCGCTGAGCTGTCATCTCCTCCTGTGATGCTGCCGTGGCTCCAGCCCTCACACATTTGTAAATGTCAATTTGAAATGACGTTTGGGTTTCTGACCTTTTAAGTCCCCCCAGAGAAATGTGAAGTCATGCTTGGACCACAGAGCGCATTCACAGAGGCTGCTGCTGAATCTGCTCCTGGTCGCTCCTGTTCAGACTCGCACATAAGCCCTCCACTTTGGTTTACATCAAGTCTACAAAAAGACTACCACGGTTTGTGTTGTGTCATATCTTTCTCTGAGTGAGTGTGTTCTTTAGTTCAAACAATGTATTACAAATAAAGACCAGAATATTATGGTTTTATCAAGGCACTGCTTACCTTAGCTTCGAGTGATTAGCAGATTCATTGAATTAATTAATGACAGTAGCTTATAGTGGTCAATGTACATGGATAATGCAACTGTACTGTATTCGCTATACTTGGCTAATATCTAGAAAGACAAGACGAAAAAAATACATGATCTGCTGTGTATTAATGGTCGATAGTACATGAATATTTAATTTGTAATTGCAGGGCCATTGAAAGCTTTGAGTTTTGCCTGGTTGGCATCCTTCTCAACCCCCATGCAGTCCTGGAACGTAAAAGGGTGGTGATGACCTACTTTCAACACATATGTTCTCCTGCAGGGTTACACCATGCTACACCCCTCCCTCTATCTCCTCGCTCGTGGCTAACCATGGCACACCTGCGCTAACCTTTGCATATCGGCTCACTAACTCAATAACTGGAGTTCATCGGAGTGTTTTGACTCTGAATAAGAGGTCATTTTTAGCCCACTCAGTCGCAGTCTATTCGGGTCGTGCTGTCAGGAGATTGGTGCTATATGCAGAATAGGGCAGATGGATGAAGATCGTCTCGGGGAAAAGGGGAAGTAACACATTACCTTAAGCAAACTGAAAGCGTGCCAAAAAAGGCTGAAAAATGAATGTTTTAATATAATCTAACTATAATTGGAGGAATCTATACATTGCATAGCACATTTTAACACGCTTTGCGGTTGCTTGACATTCACTCGCAGCGGTGCCAAACATGCTAGGTAACAACCAACACGTCAAGAGCAGTTAGGCTTCGGCATCTTGCTCAGGGACACCTCGACACTTAGCTAGGCGGAGCCTGGGGATCAAACCGGTAATCTTCTTTCGAACCGTTCATCTGGTCGACGTCCCACTCGGTGGGTGTATTTCTGCGGACCCAAGCTGTGGGCAGCAATCCCGGAGGCCGCGGACGCACATGACACCTCTGATATAAATACATCAAATAAACAAGCCGATAAATCAGGCCAATGAACTTTGGGGGGTTACCCGCCCAAAACAAAATGGCTAAAACAAGAACCAAAAAAGGCGGCGTTCTTAGATGAAAGGACGA
The DNA here is from genome assembly GCA_900312585.1 of Malacocephalus occidentalis. Classification (NCBI taxonomy): domain Eukaryota; kingdom Metazoa; phylum Chordata; class Actinopteri; order Gadiformes; family Macrouridae; genus Malacocephalus; species Malacocephalus occidentalis. The sequence goes on along the minus strand of OMOU01076348.1, from coordinate 7,423 downwards.
TAGGATGAAAACATAACCGGTCACCAATCATGGAACCTTTAACCTTTGCTCGGCTCATCGGGGGGACAAGGATGTAACATCACTTATTCTATTCACTCACATTACCGGGATCTATTAATACCGCCGCCACTACTTTGTGCTGTTCAGCCGGCTGGCTCTGAATGGCCCCAGAGCTGCAAATAGCTGCAGCGGTGTGTCATTGTTGTGTGATTTGCTCAGCGCCACAAAGTCCTCCGCAGAGTTTTACCCTTCTCCACGACCATAATTGTCATCTTGGAGGGAAGACGTCTCTCCATAACCCGGGTTGTGGAGGCGGCAAGTTAAAACCGACACTGGCCGGGATGACAGCTGAAAGGAGGCGGAGCAGGAGGAGGCGGTCCGATCACAAACTGAATGAGTCATCGTTTGATTGCACCAAAATCGATAAACGCAACGTAGCATTCGGAGCATGGTTGTTGCCTGTACATTTCAAGCCAACATTCATGATCTTTGGCTATTACCGCTGCCAAGTAGGCTATGTCTGTTCCCTCTCTGTGTCGGCCCGTCTGTGGGCAGGATATCTCCAGAAATACAGTACATATTTGCACGGAATTTAGTGGGTAGGTTGGTTACGGGCCAACTAAGTGATTTTCATGCCAATCAGCCAAAAGATGCAGGTGCATCCCTAACTGATTTTGATGAGCTTTCTTGTGTTTTACTCATTAAGCCAGCCCCGGGTCCTGGCTGCCAGCATGGATTACATTACTGGAAGTGGAAATGATGGAGCCTCAGCTTTCCCTGCTAATTCCCGGGAAGTCAGAGGCAATTCAATTCACAGATCTACTCAGAGGCTGCTCTATTGATTTAAATGAAACTCAACAAATGGCGAGCCGGTCTCCCTTTCCCAATGAAGCCCACTGAGGGCTCTTGGTCGTTAATCAGGGCTCTCTTATTGTAGCTTGCTTTGGACAAAAGCATATGCCGGATGCCCTCACTGTAAATGTAAACGTAATAAACTAGGTCACACCTGACCAATAACCAGCTTTCTTACCACACCAGTGACCAATCACCAGCTAGCTAGCTAGCCACACCACTGACCAATCACCAGCTAGCTAGCTAGCTAGCCACACCACTGACCAATCACCAGCTAGCTAGCTAGCCACACCACTGACCAATCACCAGCTAGCTACTTCACATCTTCGTACAGTATATCCGTGACTAGACTAAATGTGCAAGTGCTCAGCAAGTCAATAAAGTAAATATTGCATTCAGTCGTTTAATCTGCTGGTTAAAGAAAAATGATGTCATTCAATAAGCACATTGGTAATTGACCAATCATTTTTGTGATGATCGAGTGCAGTCCACGGCCCCTGATTTGCATATACGTCTACCTAATAAATGATTCCACGTGTCTGCTATCTGTCCATGCCTCTGATTACATTTCCAGAGGCGTACGATTGGGATCAATAAACCATTGACCCTGGCTCATTAGTTTCATCACACATTAATCACAAAACTGACACTTTCCCCTAGATTAGCACAATACACACGTAATAGTTAGTCAATATTTTGTGTTCATACTAGTACAATCAATAGCATCGTGTGTTGCAGTCTCAGAGACCTCCATAGACCCTGACCCTGAGTATATTAGGTTACATTATTTAAACCAGTGGTCACCAACCCGTCGATCGTGGTCGACGGGTCGTCCTTTGAGACTCTCCCCAAAATAATTGAGAAACGAGGCAGGGGTAATGCTGGGTGGTCAGGACGAGGTCAGGGGATGACAGGACGCCGCGAAGGAGACAGCCATTTTGAAACCCCTGGCATTACCACGTTAAGTGGATGAACACGCATCGTATAGGGGTCTCTCCTCTCCTCTCTCCTCCCTGTGTTTCTTTGGTCCAGTTAACACCCCTAACTAATACATGATATGATTACGAACAACATCATATGAAAAGCATGGAATTATGGAAATGGGCATGAAAGTGATATTTGACACATGCCACACTTTGGCTGAGCTTGTGTGACAGAGTTGACGTGGACCCTTAAGAGTTGTAGGATTCGCTGAGCCCAACAACGGCTGTTTGTGGCCGGCGTGGACGACACTCCGAGGGACGGTGTGCAGTAACCTGTGGTTTGTCCCCAACAGGTGCGGGAGAGTCTGGGAAGAGCACCATTGTGAAGCAGATGAAGTGAGTGGACAGAAACCCGGTCTCCGTCCGTACGAATCAAAGTGCGTCAGCGTCCATCCAGGCCAGCCAGGCTTGGATGCCCTGCACTGCATTGGCAGCATGGCTGTACCTGAGATGTGGTCATAACCCACAATATCATACCATTTTCTATATGCATATTGTACTGTGTACGTCACATTTTACTGTGGAATGTAATCAAATTATTCCTTAAGGTGCAAGAAATGCACCATTATGTAGTAGTATGAGTTGCTGGCTAATATATGCACAGGCTGTAGCCACATGCCATCTAATGGACTGGAAGTGACTGTCAAGCAAATCCCATTGGTCATTCCTTTTCAGAATATGGTGCCCCTGACCGAGGATAAGGACGATCACATTGTCTCAACAGCGGCCACCATTAAACATGACCTGCCCTGCTCCGTAGTACAACACACATGCAAGGAATTCATTCATAATATTCGAGTGGGACCAAATTGATTTGTGTTGATTGAATTGTGAATCTTATACAGCTATACGCCTATATACTGTACCTACGTATGTACATGTATACCAATATATGTACATACACACACGTATGTACGTGAATTACATGAATTGTATAACTATCTAGCTAACTATCGTTCACTAGAATGACGCCTAACACACAAGGATAAGAATTAGGGATGTGCAGAATGTTCTACCCCTGAAAATATACAAAATGTTCAACAGATTGACAATGGATGTCCTCATCGACCACACAAACAAACAGAAGTACACTGCTAGACTTTGCTAACCTTAGCCAAAACTCACCACCTGACGTCGTCCATCTCCTTCTACACAACATGACACACAAAAGGGGTTTGACTTCTGGGGGACTTGTGCCGTTCTCAGGATCATTCACGAGGACGGCTACTCAGAAGACGAGTGCAAGCAGTACAGAGCCGTGGTGTACAGCAACACCATCCACTCGCTCATGGCCATCGTGAAGGCCATGAGCACGCTCAGCGTAGAGTATGCTGACGCTGCGAGAAAGGTGAGATCATTTACCAAATATATAGCTGGAAACGCACAAATGTATATGTATATATGTATATAAAAACCCAAGCGTGTGCACACAATGGTGCTTACAGAGTTATGTAAGAAAAGAAGGATACGCTAAACTACAAGCCAAAACCCCACCTGAATGCCACGTTGCCATGGCTTCCTTTGTGTTGGACGGACGTTAAGTACGTGTGCTAGTGGGCCATGGCGTTTATTTCCGGCTTTAGTCCGAGCTCATTTTGACAGCGGAGCATTTTTCCTTGTTGCTTAATTGCTTTGCTTCTGCTGGGTCAGCAGCAGCGCAGGCGGATGTACAAAGGGATTTTAAAAGGGAACTATAACGCAAACTATCGCCAAAAAGCCAATAATGTCTGCTGTAAACGGCTGCCTCCACCTCCTGGCTGATCCATATCAGTCGCTCTTTCCCTTCGGTCGGACAGGTGCCACCAAGACTGAATAATAGAACGGTAATGAGGCTGAATCATAGAAGGTTCTCACTGAGGTTCTCACCTCCTCCCGCTTTACAGTTTCTAAATATACCACACTTGACTGCATTCACACGCACACACGCTCTCCCCTCCCCACAGGTTGCGTTCACGGTGTGTCTCTAATCGCCTGGGAACCACCGTGTTAGGCCGACTTGTGTTCAATAACCGGGACCAGATTCATGCTTCTCACTGTAGCCTCACTGTGTGACCACTGCAATTCCTTCTCCATTTTGTAACACCACCTGTGCATTATTTATCTCCACTAAATATTGCATTATACATATACGGCCCTCACACATAACAGGATTATTATTTACTATTGAATCTTTGTTTTTGAAAGAGCAGGCCGGGGTTCGGATGAGAAACTCTCGAGAAGGGACAGATATAAGCGACAGTATCGTCGTTTTTAGCCGTAGCTTCCAACACCTCCCCCTTCTTGTTCCTCTTCTAAACGTCTCCATGTCTTTTCTGGCTTCCAGGAGGATGCGTGCCAGGTGTTTGTCCTGTGTGTGGAGGCCGAGGAGCAGTCCGCCCTGCCTGACGAGCTGGCCCGGGTCATGCGGCGTCTGTGGGCCGACGGCGGCGTCCAGCGCTGCTTCGCACGCTCGCGAGAGTACCAGCTCAACGACTCGGCAGCCTAGTGAGTGCGGCGCGTGAATAAACATTATCGAAACACAAATATAAGTCTGTTCTCGGGGAAGCTGCGAACCCGGGAGGCCACGCACAGTTGGTCCGCTTTGGAAGTATTTCCAAGCGACAACTGGAGCCGAAAGGCACGCACACACGCGGCTTTGCAGAGATTGAGCTGGCAACTGGTCTGCTCTCACTGGATTTTTTTTTTCACCAGCTGCCAGCTGCCCAAGCAATCAACTTAAGACACACAGCCAAAAATCTATTAGCTAATTAGCCCTCACAGGAACACACCACAGGCAAACTGACAACAAGACTCGTCAAGAATTGTTACAAGAACCGACACATAGTTCTTTGTAACAAGTCGTAACATCAGAGAGATGCAATGGGGTTTTATTGTTTTGTTTAGAGAAATAAGAGTTATTTGTGTTCCTGTGCTATCTGGAGCAAATGCATGTATTTGTGGATGCACCCAGGGAACAAAGACTATCAGACTATCAGGTTATACATTATTATAATCAAGAACCTGTGAAATGCTGTGTGACTTTATCGCCAGTGGTGAAACCCAGAGTCCTGCCAGGTTTTCACTGCCACACCCTACTATATATTGTACATCTCTGTCAAGTAGGATGAACGTGATATAGCAATCTCTGTTTCAAAAAATTGTTTTGTTTATTCTATCATCCTTTTTACCTTATATTTATATTCATAAACCTTGGCCTTTACCCAAATACATTTTAATGGATGGATGTATGTGACATCCATTAAATAAATTACCATATGGTTGCCGTGTGTGTGTGCATGCATATGTGTGAGCATGCCTGTGTGTCTGTGCGTGTGTGTGTGTGCGTGAGCGTACGTACGTGTGCATGTGCATGTGCGCGTGTGTGTACGTGTGTGTGTGAGCGGCGGGTAGTTTGGCTTGGCCTCTAAAGCAGCAGGCCTCCCAGCAGGCCAGAGAGGGTGATGATGTAATGCCTGGGCAAGTAGTACAAGCTGTGTCCTTCAGCCTGTATGAGCCACTAACAGCCTCTATGAGCAGGAAAAGTGCCTTCATTTACAACTTTGTTCTTAGTTGTTCCACCTGACGACCACAAATAAAACACTGTCTCATCGCCAGATGAGTAGAGCGACTCTTGGAGCTGCTGTGTTCTCTAGAATCCCGTTTGTGAAGTTCATGCTCCGTCTCTGGAAGATATACTAGTGGACAAAAGCTGCAGTGATGATGCCCACTCACCTTTCTGCCACAAGGTCAATGTATTAATGTATTACATGTATTAATGTAGTACATGTATTATTACATTTACGAATCTAAGAAATGACAAGAAACCTCAAGAAAGTCACGTCTTTTTGATTAGAATCCTGCTGGGATCATTCTCTCCATGTGGTGGTGTTTGTTAATACGCTACATCGTCGTACTGAGGGTGAAGCAGTAGGTTGCCATAGTGATCTCTCTCACTGCGAGAATCTTATTGGGGGAGGGGAGTGGCAGGGGGGTGGGCTCTCATCTGTGTATTTATAGTTATAGAAAAGTGCAAACCAACCTTCACACTCAACACTGACAGTGCAGTGTGTTAAAATGATCATCCATCCATTATTTCAGCCACAGTAGCCCATGCCCATGAGTTACTTGTGATCATTAAAAGCACTGGAAAGATTTAAAGCTACAATTTCAGTGTCATTTGTGAGAAATGCCAAAGCCGTCCATCAGTTATTAGGGAGTGAAATGCTCCATGATAAAATCTGTTTCCAGTTGACTGCGCCTGCCTCTGTATCTGAGTGAATGGCCGCTTCCTGCTGATTTCTGACCAATCAGGGCATTTCGTCTCTGATTGGTTGCTAGGAATCCATCTTGCCATTCAATCAATCAGGGGCGTGAAATGTGACACTTCTCAATGGCGGACAAATGAAGGAGCAGAGAGGGAGGGCGGGTTACTTTTGGTTGGTTTGAGTTGCTAAACCTTTGCTCCCTTCTGCTCTTACCTGCCGTTCTCTCTCTTTACAACTCTCCAATCCTACCTGTGTGTTGTTACCGGTGTGCGCGCGCTAGCGGTGTGCGTTAGCTGTGACGTGTGACGTTTGTGCTCCCGCCCCACAGCTACCTGAACGACCTGGACAGGATAGCCCAAGCGGACTACATCCCCACGCAGCAGGACGTGCTGCGGACACGCGTGAAGACCACGGGCATCGTGGAGACCCACTTCACCTTCAAGGACCTCCACTTCAAGTGAGAACGAACGTCCGCGGAGCGCCGACCACGCGCGCGGCGCTGTGTAAAGCCACCGCAGCCGCGTCACGTGCCTTTACATGCAGCGCCTCCTATCCATAGGGGGCGCTCCTGTCCGTCGGCGCTCAACCAACATTTGTGGGTACTTCTACGCCACAGTGATAAATAAAATCACAATATGCTTATGAAAAAAGACCATTCCAAGCAGTCTAACCGCGGGCCATTACAGTGACTTGTATGGAAATGGAAAAGTATGGCGTCAGACTAAAACTACTTCTCGCTGAAGGTTATAAAACAGGATGTCCGTTCAAAGATGATGAATGGTATTATTGCTCTATTGCCCAGCCCCACTCGGCTGCAACTTGACCTTGAATATTGTGTTAAGGACTTAATGGGAAGGGGATGTGCATTTTGAATGAATGTTCCTTTTTTCACATTCAAAGCGAGAGAGACGCATTTGTATTCCCGTAAAGCTGCGTTCGTGGGACTGAATAATGGATGGGCAATCAATAGGAAGAAAGTTGGCGCTTTAGACTTTAGACTCCAAGTCCAACACGTCACTCATTGGAACCAATGGATCCACAAGTTTCTATTGGAACCATGGTGAGAGTTAGGATTAGTAAACAGACTTTCATCTCTCGAATCCACAAGTAACTATTAGAGCCAATGTAAACCGCGACACACAGGTTGATATTCTTTTACCAGCTCAATATTGATCTGTTGGATTCAGTGAACCACAAGGAAATGGTTGGCAGTCAGCGCAGGGAACACCTGGCGTGTCATCACCATGCCGACCTTCACGCGACACTCCATCCCTCCACTCAAAATGCTCCTGTTTGTCCTCATCACCGCATCCAACCTCATTAAGAAGTTCTGAAAATAGAATG
>OMOU01076337.1:0-10494 GCA_900312585.1 Malacocephalus occidentalis | reverse complement strand
CTCTCGATTTACCGGTCCATCTACGTGCCTACCCTCACCTATGGTCACGAGCTATGGGTAGTGACCGAAAGAACGAGATCGCGGATACAAGCGGTCGAAATGAGATTCCTCCGGAGGGTGGCTGGGCTCAGCCTTAGAGATAAGGTGAGGAGCTCAGACATCCGGAGGGAGCTCGGAGTAGAGCCGCTGCTCCTTCGCATCGAAAGAAGTCACCTGAGGTGGTTCGGGCATCTGACCAGGATGCCCCCTGGGCGCCTCCCTTTAGAGGTGTTCCGGGCACGTCCGACTGGGAGGAGACCCTGGGGCAGACCCAGAACCCGCTGGAGGGATTATATATCCCATCTGGCCTGGGAACGCCTCATGATCCCCCAGGGGGAGCTAGAAAGCGTTGCTGGGGAGAAGGACACCTGGAGAACCCTGCTTAGCCTGCTGCCTCTGCGACCCGGCCCCGGATAAGTGGAGGAGAATGGATGGATGGATGGATGGAAATGAGTTTAGGAGTTTAGGGTTTCTGGTTGTGTAACTGACCTCTGACACAATTCAGAGCTGTCTCTACCCCATCTGCAGCTGGGTTTGATTTTGAACATTTTCACATGCTTAGTGCAAATGTTGTGTCTCTGTTCTGTTCAGATAGACTGTTATTTGACTGTGATCAGAGAGTGGTGTCAGTGGCTTGACTGTGAAGGCTCTCAGAAAGGTCAAGTTCAAATCAGTTATTGTATAGTCAACAGAGCTACTACCAAGTGCTGAGCTATAAGTGTACCATCCAAGGGATTCCAGCCACACTCTCCCCCTCCGATGTAGGTACGGCACTGAGCAGAGTGAACGCACACAGCTGGCTCAGGTCTAGACTGACATCTTCAACCTGTCATTAGCCCAAGCAGTTGTCCCCTGTGTGCTTCAAAACCACCTTCATTGTGCCAGGGCCCAATCACTCCACATAGTTTGGGGAATATAAATTGCATAGAGGATGAGATTTTGAGGTGTCAATATAATGTGTTTTTTTAATTTTCTGCCCAAAATGATTTTCTCCTTTTTTGACTATTTCGATTGATTGTAAACGTTCTGATTTAAACCACATAAGCATCCCCCCGGAGTTTCTTCCTGTTACTCCTTTCAGTTTAGTAGATGGGACTACTAACTCTTAACCTGGGGGGCAGCCAGTGGGATCATCTCCTCTACATCATGTCTCCTGTAAAATTATAATATAATCATCCTTTACAGATTTTATTAACTCAGGGTCTCTACTCTTTAGACCAAACACAGAGGATCTTAGACCCTGAATGTTCCAAAGAGAAACATGAAAATATGTCATTTTGTTTCTCAACTTTTGCATTTTCAAAAGAGAGAAACATTGAAAAACCTGTACAAAAAATGTGTAATATTCTGAATAAAGTATTCTATTAATACGCATATTACATAACATGTAAACTTTGAACTTTCTTTTCTTTTTTGTCTTTGTTGTTTGGGTACCTCTTACCACGATCCACTGCCCATTAGGCGTGCACAGGCTAAGCATGTTGTGGTGCTGGGGCTGGATTTCGGTGGAGTGCAGGAGCAAATCCAATTGAGGCGGGCGGTGGGGTTGCTGGTCCGGGGTTCTCGCGTGGTCTTCTCTGCCTGCCTGGTTGTGGGTAGTGTGAGGTGTGGTATTGGGTCCTTGGTGGGGGTGTTCGCGATGCTCTCTCTGGAGGTGCTGAGGTGCGTTTCATTGGTTGAGGGGTATTTGGGTGTCCACTATTGTTTTATGTTGTTCTTTATGTAGATGGATGTGATGGACAGTTTGCCGGAGTGCACAAATTCGGGAGATGCTGGTGTTGATTTTCTGGATGGGGAGTGGGTGAAAATCTTTTTGCAGCAGGGTGGATATCACAATCTTGGTCTGTGGAAATATGTCGCAGGCCTTCTCTATGTAGTACTGCTCTCAGAGAATCCGCCACTCTTTCTTGCTGCATCCTCAGGTCATTTGTTCCTGTGTGGATCAGGATGTGACTTGGTGACACTTGACAGTTGCCTCTTGTAGAGAAGCTCTAATGCTTTTTTGGTCGTGGGACACCAGAGCTTAGTTGCTTTATGTTTTGGGAAGAGCTTTTTGTCATCAATGAATTTACCTTTTGAGTCTATGAGAAGAACAATGTGTGTTCTCTCTAGATTTCCTGAGTCCTGTGTCTCAGTTGTGTTTTCCCCATAGGTCTTGGGCTGTGTATGTGTTGGCTGGCTAGATGGAGTTGCCTTTGAGCTGGCAGGTTCTGAGGAAGGTGGATGATCTTGGGGGTCTTTGTTGGTCTGGGTGGGTTTTTTTGGTGGAGGTTGGTTTTGATAACTGAGGGAGTACAGCTCCTCTCTCAGGCTCTGCAATGAGCTGTCTCTGTCCTTCAACTCCTTTATCACTGCTTCCGGCTCTCTCCTGTGTTTGTCTCCGTCTTGCTGCAGCTCTTTCACCAGCTCGCTTTGAATATCCAGCTCCTCCCTGTAACAGTCTCTGTCCCTCTGAAGTTCTCTCACCTCTCTGTTACAGCTCTTTCCTATGGCTGTCCCTTCTCTGTTGTGATTCTTTATCTGACTGCTGACTAACAACAGTCTCCCTGAGTTGCTCTAATTCAATTTCTAGCTGTGTAGATTGTCCTTTCATTATGATCCGTGAGTTTTGTGTTAATGGCGGTTGGTCCTGCTCTAGGTTGAGAGTTTCAGACATCTACCCTGCCCTACTGGTGATAGTGGGGGCTCTGTCGGTCTCTCTCTCCCTCTGGGAGTTCTCACAGGCATGGGACTTCTCATTCTCAGCTATTTCTTTTAGTTGATTAAATGTCACTTGAATCTCTCTTAGGTTTCCTTGTACCATGATAGTTCCATTGTTGTAAATGTTTATTGTGGTCATTGTACTATTCTAGTAATTTGGGTCTCTGATTTTTATTTTCCACCCGTTGCAGATTTCCTCTTTTTTCACAGTAGGGTAGTATTTGATCAGAGTTTGTGCCAGGCACTTGGGTTGTCTGAGTAGAAGATGAGATTGCTTGCTTCACCTTCCTTTTTCAGATCGCCAACAAGTGTCTCTGGGCTTTCCTTCATTAGTTTTTGTTTAAACCGTTTTCTCTGGGCATCATTAGTAATGTCTGGTGGGTATTTAACTGGACGGTATTCAGTGCAGCTTGGAGGAGGGGCCGTCTCTGCAGAGTGGTGGGCCAGCTCCTCATTTGATTGGATCATCCTGTCAGCTCATTCGAATTGGTACAATGTTGTACCAATTGTCTCTTGGGCTTGAAATGTAGCAATTTAACTCAGATTGAGCTCAATAGCTTTGCACAGTCCTTGATTTGAGACGGCAATGAGCCAAACGTGTTTGCAATTAAAGAACAACTAACAACAATAGCGAGTCTTAAGTCCAGCTTGTGTTGAATAATACTTCATCCTACATACAAAATAAATGTTATGACCACATTACATGACAATTCAATAACAACGGTTATGCTGGCAATTGGTCTGATTGCAGCTCCTTTGTCAACCAGTTTGCATTGGTTTTTCTCACTCACAATACGTTTTAATGGTTAAATGATTGTCCGTGATAATACCCGCAACAGCAAGACACACTGCTGGCGTGGATCCCATCTGTCCCACGATTGAGCTTTCCCCCTGCATGTGTGCCGACAGCAGGGAGCACGGGGTGATGGAAATACAGCGTTGAGGGCAGATGCATTAATGTGATATGGGCAATGTGTCGATAAGGGGAATGAATGAATGGAGGAACATCCAAAGGAAAACAGCTCTGGGCCGTTCCAGGGACCACTGACTCGCAGGATAATGCCACAATGGCAGCAGCAAATAACCTTGAAACCTTTCATTTGATGCCTTTTAGATTTTATTTTGATCTCATTATACCAACTTGACCTGCAGTCTTATACCACATACCATATTTCTCTTTATGACTTCAACATGACGGGCACTTGCAGCTACCATTGATCATTATTTTTTTAAAGCATGGAAATGTTCTTTAGAAAAATATGATATTTGACCAATTGACCAACGACTCACAGGGTGCTGGGCATCCAAGTCAATTAAAACGTTAGATTTCCCATAGGCCTACAACAAAAATGATGGAACACCAGAGAGAGAGTTTGGAGGAATACTCAAATATTTTGGGTTATTTCTAGTTCAATAGTGCAGCCAATGCAGGCCAGGGCTGCATGCAAAGCTGGAAGAGCCAAAGAGAATGCTCGTTGGCTTTAGCCTACATACGATCCATCGAAACTGCTTGTCTATTTGATGTGTGCCAGACTCATGAATCAATATGGACATCAAATGTTACGGCTATAGACTTGAGCCTCGAGCTGGATCTTTAAGGAAATAAAGACAGCTCCAATAGCTTCCCCACTTGCTCCCCATTCCTGGTCGCCATGTCAACCAGACTGTCGACTGTGCATAGGAATTCGTATTCCAATGCACATCTACTCCCCCCTTGCCCCTTTTTGAAAACATCAGCAATCATGAACGCCAATTTCTCGTTCAATCGGGACGGGTCATTACTATTAAACACGTAATCCATTGGTAATCTCTTTCACACGATGCTCTCGTTTCTCCCTCACTCTCTCTCTCTATCACTCTCTGGTTCCTGCTTACTTTGCCCAAACTTGAATCAAGGTGTAATGAATGCACTGCAGGGCAGCGCGGTCCAGCGGGAGGATACAGAGAAGAGATTACTAGCACCGTTTGTAGAATGTTAAAGAATCATTATCTCACACTGGCACCGATTTAGTAAGCACAAGGGGACACTGGAAGGCTGAATATATCCATGTAGAATGAAAAATAAAGGTCTATTTTCTAAATTATTCTATTTTAAATAGTGGCTCTTCTCTGGCTTAGACGCCACCAGATGCTAATTAATTAACCAGCTAAAATAAGTCCAGCTCATGAACACTGGCTGTTTCTGAATAGGTGCTCTGCAAATATCCACTTATAACTATAACAGAACAATTTGGAAGGCAGTAGAGTGGTTTTCAACTTCTCCATCTAATATTCCAACAGCAGACCATTTGAATATGTTTGAATGCCTGTGCCATTACAATAGTATTATTATAGTAACCAAGGATGTTCCTAGCGCTATATACATTTCAATCATGGAAACCATATTGCCAATTTCCTCAAAGAACATGTGGTTGCCGCACTTTTGCAACTGGCATCAACAGGAACAGCATCAGGGAGTGTGAAGGGAAATACATTCCAGACCTCGAACATCTAATCAGAAACGTCCCCGTTCCATAGCTTTCTGTGCTCCGGTGTCACGCGGGGCTTAACTCAGGTTTTCCTTCCTTGCACACACACACACACGCCACAATACTATAGCTGATAAGGCAGTCCTGCTCCACACTCGCGGGTTGTGGCTGCTGCTGCATTTCAATTCAGGAGCAGATCGGATCGGCAGGCCTATACCGAGTATCCTATAGCAGACCGACCGCCGTCACAGCTCCAACGTGAACCTTCCAGATGGAAAGATCTAGTTTGTTCTTTTGGCAGTTTCTTTTGGATAGCGCACCATCACTAATATCAGATATTCACACCGTGTCTCATGGCAGCATGGCCAGTTTCCAATAAGGCTTGAGCAAAACATAAATGACAATTTACTGGTGCATATTGTGTCTGTATGTTCTGCAGTGGTACTGTTAGACGTACTGCAGCATTGACAACGATGGAAATCCATTTAAAAACAGAACTATAGCTACTTAGGTACGGTATATATATTGTCAAACTCCCATGCGTGAGGATGGGTTGTGGGAGAATAGGTATTGTGACAAAGTTGGACTTTTAGAACCAGGAAATATCTGTGCAGGGGAATGTCAATAGAGAGAGATATGTATATAAGGCCATGCGAAGAGAGAGAGAGAGAGAGAGAGAAAGAGCAAGAGAGAGAGAGAGAGAGAGAGAGAGATGACAATGACAGAAAAATCATTGCTCCTGCTCTTGCCTGTCTTAGGATGTTGCTATTATTTACACCAGCAATTATGGTTACAGAAAAATCCCTGCATGCTTGAGGCTCATTTAAAAAAATTATTTTAGACTCCAACTAGCCCGCGCCATCAAAACCCCCACCCACCCCTTCCTGCCCACATTCTCACCTTTCAACATGGCAGAGACGGATGGAGACGAGTCTCCAGTCAGTCTCCTTCAATCAGAAAAGAAGAATCTAATCTGCGTCCCCAAACACAAACCCTATTGTTTCCCTCCTCTTTTCTGTTTGAGGCCAGCCAGGCATTTTTCAAGGGCAGCTGTGGGTTGTTGTTTGTTTTTTATTTAATACTTTTTTTTGCATGCGGCTCAGCTCCACTTGCCAAATAACAGATAAGCGAATTAGCGTGTTCTGTGCTCCATCTCCAAGGGCCCACCTGCCTTGTGGACCGCAGAAGAGTTAACGCACCCAATCTGGCCGAGCATGAGGCCAGATTATGATGGGGGGGGGGGGTAATGCTAGTGTTATCAATGCTTTCAATTTCCCACCATATGGTGCCACAACATGGTGCCAGCGCTTTTAAAGAGCCCCTGGAGTTCAGTTCAGTCCCATCACAATATTTGAAGTGTTTTATATTGAAAAGAAAAACCCTGCTATATTCCGATATGATCTGTATGCAATGTTTATCATTGTGTGCTATATTTGAAAGCAGGGTTGTTTGACAGATGACAACATTAAAAAGCGGAAACATGCAAATATCTCTTTCTACGGTATACCGGAGGCAGCATTTAATCAGAGATAAGTTGTCTTGTTTTCTGGTGTGTTCTGTAGTGGCCCGATCAGGCAGAGTAATTATGGAGATTCACTTCAGCAGTAAGATTTAAACTAGCTCAAGTGAGAAATGCTGATTCATTGCGTCGTAAACTTTATATACTGAGTTATTCCGTTCACCTCATTACAGTGTTTGGGGGTCTTGCCTCTCTAGAACACGATAACTCCATGGGAGAATTGGGCTCTTGTGTTGCGTGAGTGGCTGAAGTCCCTACTCACAATCAGTTCTGAACACAACACGTAGTAGACAGAGAGTAGTAGACAGGCATCACAAGGATGCTATTACTATTATGAATGAGGACCCTCAATATTGAACACATGCACTCAAGGGCTGACCAGTTGCGGTATCCTTTGCCCCATCCGTTCATTCGCACAATGTCAACGTGTGACTTGTCCTGCTGATCGTAGTGCAAGTTAAGGCAGGGCAGGGTTTAAAAAAAAAACATTGGCTGTTAGCATTGTCCCTCACTCAGTCACAGAAATGTCACTCAGGTGAATCAGGTTTATTTATTCTTATATTTACATCCATAACTTTATTCAGTCCATTGGCAATTGAGCAACTGTTTTAACTCACATTTAAAATCACGTTTATTTCACCGTGGGTCTGTTTTTCTAGAAGTAACGTTGTTTGTACGCTCCATGATTGGTTGCGCTTGCATGTCAATCATGTCTTCCTGACAAGTAGAGAGTCCTTGACACAGTTCACCAACCCTGTGTCTCGGGCTTCCCCAATGGAAAGGCTGGCTATGCTAGAGCAGGGGGTGGGTGGTGGGCATGTACAACACCACCATAGAACAGCAGCAAAGGTTCAACATGGACTCATATAAAAGCAACAAAAACAACAACAACAACAACAATAAGGACCATCACCAAAGAGCCAACATGTCACAACTTCCACAGAGGTCCTGTTGTGCGTCATGTGGAATAGAAACCAATCCAGTGATTGGACAGAGAGCTTTGTAGAGAGTGATAAGAATATAAACCAAGGTTTCCGGTCCTCGCAGAATAAAGCAGCATCCAAATGCAGCAGCTGGTGCTGGAAGTCAATACAATTAGTAATGCACATAACATAGTAAGTGCATGAAGAGGAATCCCATTGCACTTAAATATCCATTATCTGTGTGACCAATATAATAGCGGAGTGTTTATAGCTCACTCTTCTCACCACTAGCTCAGCTCGTGTGTGCTTTAGCAGTAAAATCTCACATTCATCCGCACACACGCGCGGGGGCTGTCAACCGCGCACTTCCAGCCACAGCAATTTGTGAGCAGCAAGGGGTTCACCGTCTTGCTCAAGGACACTTTGACACAGGCGAGGGGAGGAGGATCAACGTCTGACAACCCTCCAGTTGCCAGATAACCTGTTCTAACTTCTGAGCTATGGCCCGCCCCAAATCGGTCTTTATGGAGAACATATTAGCTGTAAGTAAGAGTGCTTTACAACTAAGTCCCATGAGCTTGCATAGGAATTGCATCAGCCTAGGTCACCCTTGTTGTGCGGACAGACCAATTGTGCTTGGACCACAAACTGAATGAAATGGGCCCGGGCCTCTGAATAGGCTTTGTATTCAATGGGGAAAAGACATCCTGAAGCACTGCTATATTTATTTCTTGTCCTGGAATGCTAGCTTCTTTTGTTTTGCTTATTTCATAACAAGGCTGACCAGACAAAAACAAATGCTGTTGCTGTCTTCATTGACCAAACGGCGTGTTTGTTAACTCGCCGGGACAAATCCCAATTCAAACAGCGTTTGGTGTAAAGGAGCAGCAAGCTGTTCTGCATCTCTAGCAGCATCCTGCGCAGGGTTTACAATGGGAAAACCAAAGCAGATTTGGGTCAACGTGCTGAACTCCTCCCACCTGTGTGTCGCGGATTACTCATTTCCTCTCAGATGGGATGTAGCATCTGCACACAACAGACTCTTGGCAGCGGTGCACCTCGATGGCTTGTTGCTCGACTATGCCGCGCAGCTTCCTATATCCTCCAAAAAAATGGAGGCTAAATTGGCACTCGGTGCATTCAAAACACCCTGAGAGTCCATGTCAGTCAGTGAAGCAGGACGGACTGGACAATCTGTAACTGGCCGTTACATTTAGCATTTTCACAATGTAGGTGCTAATGTAATTTTCCTGCATTGACACAACCTTTTCGGCATGTCTTAGCTGTTTCATGTAAGACAAGCAAAAGTCAACATTTGCTTCGTTTTTGATGAGTACACCCCCCCCAAAGAATCGCCATCTTATCGTGGTGGGGGGTTTTGGGCGCCCCAGTGAACCTGGGAGCTGTGTGGGCAATAGCCCCTGGTAGGGGCTCCCAAGGCAAAGTGGTCCCATGGGAGGGGCCAGACTAAGAGCGATTCAAAGACCCTAATATGAAAAGGCTTACTACGAACAATGTCACCTCGCCCGGACAAGGGAAACCGGGGTGCCCTTCTGGAGCCAGACCTGGGAGGGGAGCTCGTTGGCGAGCATCTGGTGGCCGGGCCTGGATCCAAAAAAACCCGGATCTGAACAAGATGGCGGCGCGTGAACGACGCGAGGCTCAGCGTCTCTCCAGATTTAGCAAATTAGTAGTAATATGCTTAATTATTACAAGTCTGTTCACTCAAAACAGTCTTACCTAGTATACACCCGACAGAAGCTTTTATACATCGGTTCCTCGAGTACAATCAACTTTATTGCCGATGATTTGCTCCTACCTGAATTCGCCAGGACACCGGAGCTTTCTAACCCAGCCCCGCCGCCGCCGAGGGCTCACAGATGGCGGAAGGATCGTAAACACAGATGGGGGCGGCGCGGAGGACTGAGAGCTAAGCTAAGGCTCGTACCGGCTCGCTCTTCCCAGCGTTTTCCTCGCCAATGTCCGATCTCTGGTGAACAAAATGGACGAGATACGACTACGGATTACAACCCACAAATGGATTTCCACCTCCAATATAATTGGATCCAATATAATCCAATATAATCACCGAAACCTGGCTCAACAGCAGCATCCCCGATAGTGCCATCAAGCTAACGGGGCACACCGTTCTCCGCGCAGACAGAATAATGGACGACTCTGGTAAGACCAGAGGTGGTGGGCTGTGTATCTACATGAACAACGCTTGGTGCACGGACACTACTATCATCGAGAGTCATTGCTCGCCTAACCTAGAGTTTGTTATGGTTAAGTGCAGACCATTCTACCGGCCCAGAGAATTCACTGCTACCTTCGTGACTTGACCGCCTACATTCCACCCGATGCAAATGCTAAGCTAGCCATGCAGGAGCTACATGCTGCCATTGTTACGGCTCTGCCACACCATACGTCCTCTGCCTCTCGCTCCGCTCGCGCCGGCAAGGCAATGCCCCCCAAGGGTGACGCCCCCCCCAGCATTTCGGTTCGCGCTCACGGACGATTTTTCGCACACCTGTTCCAACTCACAATCAACCCTCCCTCTGTATATAAAACCCAGCTCACACCGTCAGTCGGGGCCAGATCTTCCCAAAGCGTAAACATACGAATCACCCATCGCCGTGTTCTCCCGACCCCTCTTCCAGAACCCATCGCCGTGTCTTCCCGAACCCATTGCCGTGTCCTCCCGACTCCTGATCCCAACCCATCGCCGTGTCCTCCCAACCCATCGCCGTGTCCTCCCGACTCCTGACCCCAACCCATCGCCGTGTCTTCCCGAACCCATCGCCGCGTCTTCCCGAACCCATCCCCGTGTCTTCCCGAACCCATC
>OMOU01076334.1:9464-27871 GCA_900312585.1 Malacocephalus occidentalis | reverse complement strand
CCGCCCACTGACTTTGATGGGTGAGTTTGACAGATAAAATAAATTCATGAAGCACAGCAACACAGGACCATGAAATAATTAATTAAATAGTGAAATAATTATATGTTTTTTTTACATTAAATAAATTGGTATTTTAATGAATTAATGACACATTTAATTAATTAATGACACATTTAATAATTTTTAATGACACATTTAATTAATTAATGACACATTTAATTATTTAATGACACATTTAATTAATTATTTATTGGTGTATTTATTTATTTCATTATGGCACTTTCAGTCCTCCATACAACACAGGACCATGAAATAATTAATTAAATAGTGAAATAATTATATGTTTTTTTTACATTAAATAAATTGGTATTTTAATGAATTAATGACACATTTAATGAATTAATGACACATTTAATTATTTAATGACACATTTAATTAATTATTTATTGGTGTATTTATTTATTTCATTATGGCACTTTCACTCCTCCATACAATTAAACTAGTTTGATATGAGTGAACTACTTACTTTGGTGCGGACCCATGCAGGATCTAGGTAAGAGGCAGCACATTCAAATCTGATCTGGAGTTTATTAGGAGCCAGTGGAGGGACGTGAGAATAGGAATAATGTGGTCTAACTTCCTAGTTCTTGTTAGGCCTATGTGCTCCAGCACATAGGCCACCATGCACCAAAAATTGTGGATTTCACTTTGCATCCCTGCTGTAACCGCCTCGAGGCTCAGTAAATTCACATTTGGAAGAGCTAACTTTTATACGATCAGTATGAAATAATTGTTATACTGGTCCTAAATGACAGAAGGGTGGGCTTAACCATTATCACTGGATAACCTCCCCCTTCATTGGTCAGTGTAAATGTAACTAAGGAGAGGTCATATTATGTGAAGGTGTAGCACTCTATGACTACCGATGAGATAGGAAAATACATTTTCAAATAACACCATTCACAATCACATGATGAATTGGTTGTTGCATGCGGCAGCAGCAATATCTGGTTGACAGACCTGTAGGTACGAGTAGGAACTGATATTTTGTGTGATCCTTTGGTAAAAAAGTTCAGATAATCATTCTGAACTTTTAAACGACAGTTTAAATGTGACTCAAACAAGTCACAGTTAATTATGACTGTTATCTACGAATATCAACAATTTAAAGGACTTCTAACCGTTTTATTCCATTTGTTTTCCAAAAGATGCCAAAAAACCCAGTTTAATAAAAAGTCCGATACCTTATACAGACACACGTTTGCACATTGCACCTGGCCATCACACATCATCAAAACAACATATTTTAGGGAACTCTTCACAAAACTGAAAAGAAAAGGCATTAGAAAATAAATATTTAAGTAGGAATCTGATTTATAAATAGATTTTTCTTTGTCGTGATCACAATTATATACATATCAATACAGAGATACCAGCAAAACGGTTTTATCCTACTAAATAAACAATCACAAGCCAATTTCCAGTTACTCATTTGTTGCATTACTCTCCAATAAAGGAACCAACAACCAACTCAAGTCAATACATAACAAACGCGCTTCATCCCATTTAGTGGGCCACACACACATATGTGCATGTGTATGTGCACATGCACATAGTGCATGTTGTGCGTGTGCGTGTGCGTGTGTGTGTGTGTGGTGAGGTCATGTGGTGAGGACAGTGTTTCAGGGCTGATGCACTGAAATATACACAACATAGTTGGGAGATTGAGTGCATAGATTCTCTTGATAGCAGCAACAGTAGCATTATGTGCAATATTAAGGAGGTGGATGCGGCCTTCCCAGGCACATGAGCCTCCGGGTTCTCCGTTCAGCACGCAGTGTTCACACACAGCGGCAGGGCCTATGAAGGCCTCAGGCTTGACCTTAAAACATGGAGTCCAGGCAATGATGTTAACTGAATGGATGTTATTACTGGATATGAATTTAAAAATGCCGCTTATTAAGCGCTGATGCAGTCTGCCTTCGTGCTTCTCCCAAGACTGGGCTACCGCAGTCACACAATTGCAACCATTTTCAGAAATCATACATTTTCTGACCCATACTTGGAAATGCATGGAAGACCAGGTTTTTTGCAAGGGGATTTCCCATTGGATGTTTGCAAAGTAGTGGTGCCCTCTGGCCCCCACTAGAGGGTGCCAGTCAGGCACATAACAACAACCATGTGCAGCGTGAGCAGGTAAGCCAGGAAAAGGTATCTGGAGCGGGCACGGCCCGTGAGCAGCTTGGAGCAGTACAGGCTCCGCCCACGCAGCCAGCGGCGGCAGGCCAGCACGCCGCCCTTCACCTGGGAGCACGTCAATGGACACACACACACAAGCACACACAGAATACAGTAATTCAGTCATATAACTAGAAACACCACACAACTGCAATTGTTTGCAAACCAAATTCATTTCCTGAAAGTATACGACCATTTAAAGCCATTTGATGCACATGATTGATTTTATCCGACTTGTTCCATTGGTGAACTCTGTGGGGTCTTTATGGCCCTCCTCAATGTAACAAGCTGGAGCCTACCTTGCGTGTGAGGAGGTGCTGTTTGGGGTTGAGGACCAGGGCCTCCCATTCCTCCTCCGACTCTAGCTGGATGGTGAAGTCCCTCTGGCTGCCCACCCTGGCTGGGCTGCTGCTGCTATGAGCCACACCCATCAGATCACACATCACCCATCAGATCATTATCAATAATATCATCAACAGCTCCAATGTCTGGGTGGAGTGAATGAGAAACAGAGAGACAGACAAACAAAGACATACAGAGAGAGAGAGACAGACCTCCCTGCTCGGTCCTCGGCATGAGTGAGAGCTTCTTCTGCCATCTCCCTCCTGTTCCGCTCCTCCACCAGAGACCGCTCCACCGCCAACAGCCTGAGGACACACACACACACACACACACTAGAGATTATCTTGTGGTGAAGAAACCCCACACTGACAAGACTGTAACCACACCATGACTGTCATTTTGCTTTTGAAATATAATGTATTTGGATATATTTATGTATTGAGTCTTTTGTAAGCTTAAACATCTATAATATAGAGGAGGTGTAATTTGAAGATATCAGTAGTGGCTGCTCGTGGGGCGTGGCCCCATCACCACCCCGTATGTTGTTCATGCTCCATTATCTCCGCTCTACTATACACACATGCACGGCACCGCCTCACCTCTCTCTGAGGTGGGTAGCCTCGGTTGTTTCCATGGTGACAGGGTGGCTACTCTTCTCTTGGGGGGCCCCGGGTGCCACTTCGGTGCACACTGACCCCAGCTGGTGAAGAAGGGAAATTGCACGTGAGAGTTTACATTTTTTTCTAGAAGTGTTGATTAGATTCGATTCGATTAAACTTTATTGTCAATGCAGAGTACGCATACGAGTACAACCAAATTCAGTTAGCATCCCACCAGAAGTGCAAAAGTTGTAGTGCAACAGGAAAACAGTAAGCAAGTATGTACAGAATCTGGTTATATATGTGCAGAATCTACAGAGAATATGCTGAATCTATGGAGTGCATATAAGTTTATGTGCATAAATACGCTATACATTGAGATACGCTATACAATGAGGTATGTACGGTATAGGCAGAGATATACATTGTTATACATTACTCAGTAAGTGTACACTGGGGTGTACAGCGGGGGTATACGGGGAGCAGTGCAAATATCTGACGGTGGTACAAAAGTCAACATGCAAATGTATAACGGTGGTGTGCAGAATCTACAGAGAATATACAGAATCTACGGAATGCACACAAGTATATGTACATAAATATATATATACATGTATACATGGTGTACGCTATACATTGAGTTATGTACAGCAGAGGCAGAGATATACTATTCAATACATTGAGGTATGTACAGTATAGACAGGAATAGGTGTACACTGGGGTGAACAACAGGGTAAATACAGTACATACGGTATACAGTGCAGGGTATATACTGTATAGTGCAAATGCCTGATGCCAGAAATGTAAGAGTTAATGTAAACGTGTGTACAGAATCCCAAGGGTCCAGGATCCCACACATAGAGGTTATTACAGGTGTGTGGCCTTGTCCCTCCAGCCAGTGGCAGCATTGCTCGGAGTCCCGCAGGGTCTGGGAGACGGCTCTGAGCTGCGACGCCAGGGAGGCTTTCTCCTCCATGGCCTGGTGGAGCTACAGGTGGGAGGAGACAAAATCAGGCTCCAGATGAACACGGATGGAAAGACACAAGGCTCAGGTGTATCCATCCATGCCTCTGTATAGTTGCTTCATTATTCAGCAGACAGTTGAAAGGATTGTGTGTATATATACCGTACGATTCAGTTTTTAGTTTGAACCTGTTGCATGTTGTACTGCTCTTGGCCAGGTCGACATTTGCATGTCAATGAGACACATACACACAAATATATAAATAGTGATGTTATGATTTGAACATATTTTGTATGCTAAATGCCTTTGAGGTTTCTGAACAATATTTGTCTCATTTTGTTAATTGATTTCCAATAATAAACATGCTGTATATACATTTGCATAAAGCAATCTTTTGTCCGCTGCAGTATTAAAAACGGCCCTCAAATGTCCCTTTTGAACAATAGAAAATATGGAATTAACTGTATACCAACTATGTGATTAGTCACGATTACATAATTGACCCTAATATACAAATATAAAATGGAAAAGGTGCTCCTGGTTAATGAAAAGTGAAACAACATAGCTAGTGTTGTTGATGTTGAGCTGCCCGGGGCAGATTCCTTAGCCTAGCTGAAGATTGATCTGCCTTCTGGCTCTCATAGGTGGACCTAAGCTGTTGCATGCACACACGCACGTGCACGCTCATGCTCTATAGCTGTCTCTTGGTTAACTCTGCTGACACATTTAAACTATTTAAGTGTGGACTAAAATGTTGATTGATGTGGACTGCTCCTGCCAAATAAATCTGAAACAAAATAAAAAAATCATGAACAAGCATTTTTCTAGAGGACATTGAATAATGGATTAAATCACAACAAACTAAAAAGCTAATCTTTTACATGCGAACCACTGAACTTGTGCGTGTATAACGTGCGTGTGTGTGTGAGTATATGCATGTGTGCGTGCATGCATGAATACATGTGTGTTAGTGGAACCTTGGCGTTGAGCTGCTGGTAGTACTGGTCCCGCTGTTGGATCTCAACCAGGCAACGCTGGAGGTCTCGGTGGAGCTGGATCCTCTCTGCCTGCAACTGGTTCACTGTTTCCACGCACTGATTATCGCCCACCAGTGCCATCGTCTCCTGAAAGAACACATGCAGACAGCACAAAAACTCATAGGCCTACATGTTTTGTTGCAATATAGCGCTTGTCTGAAGGTTTTTAGTTCCAGAGGGATTTCTGCAGGCTTTTATGTATTGGATAAGTATTAGTTTTATTGAATATTTATTTGGATTGTCTGTCTGTCTTGTTGGAACCGATGAGAAGCCGAGGCCAAATTGTCACACTTGCAAACCGACCTTAACAGGATGTTTAGCAGTCATCTCTGTGGCCTTCTGGGTTTCCCTCAGCGCTTCACTTTGCAGCATGGCAGTTTCAGATCTACACAACAAAAGGCCTTTTAAGACATACAAGGTCATGGCCGATATGCAGTATTTTACTACAGGCTTCATTCAGAAGACATTCTTTACATGGCAACTTTGACTAGGTTGCTGTATTTGTTAGAGGCAAGGTATTTCAATTATTGCCTATAGATATTGGTGAAATTGTTATTGTTAAAAATGGCAGGAGAATACAAAAACGATATGGAACAAAAAGTGTACCGCATTCCAGCTAGCTGGGCTTGGTGGCTGTGGAGTTCCTGCTCTGTGTGCCGTCTGCAGAACTTCTCCTCCTCCAAAGCTTTCTGCAGATCAATAATTTTAAGACGCATCTCCTGCAACATAGGAACAGAGGAACACATTTAGTTCCTTGATATGAAAAGACAATTGAGAAATATGAGGACAACTGAATTGACACCTACATCACTTTTGACATTTGTTTCAAATGAACAAAAAAGATATGACATTAAAAACCATGCAAGTCAAAGCAGCGGCATGTAGAAGCTAGGTGACTCAAACCCTGCATGCTGCACAGCAAATGGGCCAGAGAAAAGACAAAACAGCCAATCGAATCACAGCCAGCAACTTACCAGCCCATCCCTCTCATTTTGGAAGCTTTCAATGCGGATTCTACTTGGCTCTTCGGGACCGTGGGAGATGACAGACCCTGATACTGACTCTTGCCAGGACTCAACCACTTTCTTTGCATCC
The DNA here is from genome assembly GCA_900312585.1 of Malacocephalus occidentalis. NCBI lineage: Eukaryota > Metazoa > Chordata > Actinopteri > Gadiformes > Macrouridae > Malacocephalus > Malacocephalus occidentalis. The sequence goes on along the minus strand of OMOU01076334.1, from coordinate 21,596 downwards.
ACCAGCTCGGCCATCAGCCTCTCACGGTCATTTTGGAGGCTCGCCATGGACATGGAGAAGGCAGACACCTGCTTACTGAATGTGTTGTTCTCCAAGCTCACGCTCTTCAGTTCGCTTTCCTTCTCTGACAGTGCTTTGGACAGCTCATCCACTAAAGAGTTCAGCTCAGACTGTGTGTTCTGACTGCTCAAGGCATTAATCTTGTGAACAAGAATGTACTTCTCTTTTGCAAACGCAGCCAACTCGGAGGTAGCATCCTGAAGCTTGCGCTCAGCCTTGGTCAAGGATGACCGAGACTCTATGAGTTCTTCATCATATCTCTTCTGCAGGGTTTTAAAATCCTCAATGAGCATGTCACGGTCATTCTGCAAGGCGGCAATGGCTTTTCCCATGGACTCATTCTTGGCGGCTGAATCTTTGCTTTGACTCTTGGATTCTGATAAAAGCTGCTCTATTTGAAGCAACTCACTGGCCAGTTCTTGCACCCTTTGATCTGCTGTTTCCCGCTCATTTCGTATTAGCTGCACCTCTCGCTCAAATGTGTCTAACTCACTGTTGTATTTATCCTCGGCTTCTGCCAGTTTTTTGTCAGTTTCACTTTCGAGTTGCTGCAATTTATTCTTTAATTCTTCTTCTAAGAATTTCTGAGCAGACAGTTTTTGCTGTAGGTCATTACATTCAGCAGCTTTTGTGGCCACAACCTGCTGCAAATCGCAAATCACTTTGCCTTCATTCGTCTCCGCTCTCTTCTTTTTCAGAGCCAATATGTCCACTTCTAGATTTGATAGCCGATTTTTAAGATTAGATGCCTCTGCTGCTAAGGTATTGTTTATTTCCTGTTCATTTTTAAGTTCTAATGTAGAGTCTCTGTGCTGCTTTTCTACAACAGCTTTTTGGATCTCAAGATTTTTCATCATATCTTGCTGCCTTTTCAGCACCTCCTTTAACTGGTTGTCCTTGAGCAACAGGACCTGATTCAAGTCCTCTCTGTAGCGAACCAGCTGTGCCCTGAGCATGGCATTTTCTGAGTTCAGATCATCCATCTGATGCAAAAGTTTCCTTATTTCATGTTTCATGCCTTTGCTTGCACTCGGGTCTCCACTGGCATCTCTGTCTCTCAGCACTAACTGATTCTTCTCCTCTAGCATTCTGTATTCAGATATCAAGCGTTCCCTCTCAGACTGCAATGATATCATGGAGTTCCTGAACGAATCAATTTTCTCTGCCATCTTCACTTTCTCTTGAGTAAGCCTGTCCACTTTCAACTGGAGACCTTTCACAGTGTTCTCTAGCCTCCTCATCTCTTTGTCAGCCCTGTCTCTTTCACAATATAAAGATGTTACTCGGTCCTCAAAACCTGCTATTTGAGCACGATGATTGACTTGGAGTTGTTCTAGATAGCCTGACAGCTGGCCATCTCTGCACGACAACAATAAGGATATTTCTGCATCTTTATTCTGTAGAAGAGTTTTCAGCTGTAATGAGATGGTCTCTTGCTTCTCAAAATCAGCCTGAAATTTGTCCTCCTTAGACTGGAATGTGTACAGCTGGGCCTCCATGTCAGACTTCATTTTCTCCAGTTGCTGGATACTGAGTAGCCTTTGGGATCCAACATATTCCTTGTCGGCCAGCTCTCGGTTGAGTTTGCTTTTATCCTGTTCTAGCTGTTCAACTTGAGCTTTGAGTTTGCCTGAGTGCATGTTCGTTGTTTCCAAAGTTTCATTGAGTTCAGTATTGCTGACGCCTAGGACAAAAATGTTATGCTGGTGTGCAGCGGCAGCAACTGAATATTCATTGAGGGCTCTTTCGAGCATGGATTTTGTCATGCGCAATTCATTGCTCTCTCTATCTTTTGTTCTCATGTCTTCAAGAAATTGTTTGATCACAAACCCTTGCTCCAAGAGCTGGCTATCCTTCTCATGCAATGCTTTTTGGAATATATTGTTCCATTGCTTTGAGGCATCTGCCCGATGAGGCTCAGAAGACATGGCGGCCAACTTGGACATATTAGTATCAGCCTCTCGCCTGAGAGTGGCAATATCCAAATCTTTAGAGACCATTTGTTTTCCCAACTCAATGAGCATTTGAGTTTCTTTTTCTTTTAAAATCTGGAGTTCATTAATTCTTTGCTGTAAAACTGCATCTTGCTCAATGTTCATATTTTGTTGACCCATTTCTTCTGTAACCTGATGCTCTGACTTTTTACTTTTGTCAGCGGTTTCCAGGACAAGCTGTTCTTTTTCACTCTGAATACTCACAATGCTTTCATTAGCCTTCCGGAGAAGGGTTTTGTGTGTCATCAGTACCTCTTCCAGTTTTTGACTTCTGTCTTCCAAATTCAAACTTTTCTCTGAACTGTTCTTCAGTTCTTTTTCCAGCTGTTCGCATCTAGACTGTGAGGCATTCAAGGACTTTTCCAAATCCAAAAATTGTTCCTGGTATCTGATACAGTTTTGTTGGAGCTGAGTAACTTCTTGATGCTTTTCCTTGAGGAGCTCCTGAAGTTCTCTCTTGATGTTTTTGGAGCCCTCACTGCCTCTCTGAGCATTTTTGAGTTTTGCCTCAAATTCTTTGACTAATCTCAATTGTTGTTGCTCCTTTTCTTGGCAAACCTGAGTAACGGTTTTCTTACTAACCACTAGTTGGGAGGAGAGCTGCATATTTTGGTTTTGCAAAACATTGACTGACTCTGTCAATTCGTCAATTCTTTCTGAGTTCTTCAGATGCACAGTTTCCAAATATTCATTTTCATTTTTAACCTTGTCAGAAATCTCTTGAACGTTTTCAAGTTCCTCTTGCAAAAGAGACTTATCATCCTCCAAGATCCTGACCACCTCGTGTATGCTAATCATCACTTGGCTGTGCTCATTATGAATGTCTTGGAGTTTTTTCATTATTGTATCTCCTAAATGCAATTCATGTTCATTCTCAACACTCTCAATTTTTGACATAAGACTCTGCTTCTCCTTTTGAAACAAATCATTCATTTGCTGTTGAGCACCAAGTTCAGTAAGTGAATTATTCAAAGTGAGCGCTTCATCAAGATTAAATTGCATGTTTTCATAGGACTTGGAATCAAACTGAAGAGACTCATAATCTTGTTTGAGCTCCGAATGTTTGGATTTCCATTCAGAAAGCTCTGTCTGAGAATCTTTAAGTGACTTGAGCTGGGATGAAAATGCTTGGTTTTGTTGTGTGATATTTTCTATGGTGCGCTTAAGGCTTTCACAGGCCACTGATAGATTGTGGTTATCATTGAGAATGCGATCAACTTCCACGATGAGCTTGTCCTTTTCTGTGCCTCGAGAAGACGCCACATTCTCAATGTCTACATTTCGTTGTTTCAGGTTGAACACTGCAGACTCCAACGGTAAAGTTTCGGCCACCTTTCCATCACAATTGACCTTCATCGTTTCTAGTTGGCCTTTAACTGTAGCATTTTGCTTCATGAGGTCCTTCCCGGGGACAAAAGCTGCTTGAAGTTTTTGTGTAAGCAGAGCAGTTTTACTTTGATTTTCCTGATCAACATCTTGTTCAGACTTTTGAAACTGATCTACTTGCGTAATTTTTTCCATAGCCATCTCATGGAGATGAATTTGCCGCTGCAGCTGGTGTTCAAGGGAGGCAAGGAGTTCTTCCTTCTCTGCAACTGCAGACTGAGAAATGAAGAAAGCATCTCTCTCCTTAAGGTTTTCAGAGAATGTGTGCAAAGACTGAAATTCCTCTTTGCAAATAACATCCTGCTGAAAGTCATCCTCTTGTTTTATGTTTTGGTTATGTTCCTTAGCCTCACTTAGTTGAGTATTTAAGAGTGCAACCTCATCCTGAAGTGTCTCAACACATCTGAAATAATTGTCTTTCTCTTGTTGCAACAATTCTATATCCAACTGGCTACTTTCATTTTTGGTAGTGTACAGCTGTGCTTTTTCAAGCTCCTTAGTCAAGACGTATTTTTCCTCGTCAAATTTCAGTTGTCTTTCTTCTCGTGTGCTTTGAATATTTTTGATTTCTAAAGATTTCTGAGACACTGACTCAACTGCTGTCCGGAGATTTGCTTTCAACTGGCTTATTTGCTCAAGGAAAACCTTTTTTTCTTCTAGTAATATCCTATGCTCACTTGTAATGGAATTTAAACTCTGTTGCATATCCTCTAGTGCAGCCTGTGAGACGACCAACTGGCGTTGTAAGGCTTGGTAGTCTGTTAATTTGTGTTTCTCTTGTTGACTCCTTGATTCTGCTACTTGAAGGGCCTGCTGATAATTCACAAGCTCTTCCTTTTGCCCTTTGATCTTCATATGAGGTTCTTCTAAATCATTCTCTACCAGTTTTAGTTTGAAAATCAATACTTGTGAGCTTTGCTCAAAGGCTACAAGAGACTCATTTTTGCTCTCCAAGTTTGACCTAACAGCTTCAAGTTCTGTATGCAAGTTCGAAAGTGAATGACCGTTATTGTCATTTTCCATGAGGGTCATTTTTAGGTCTCCTATCGTTGTATCTCTCTCTTCAACAACCTCTCTTAATATCTCAAACTTCACCTGGAGGTCATTTAGGTCATTGGTCTGCTGACCATGTTGTTCCAAGAGTGCATTGAAGTCATCCATCAGTTTGGATTGTTCTTGAACCAAATTTTCATTCTCTTGATATCTCTTTAATGTTTCCTTACGTGTCAGTAAGGCAGCTTGAGCCTTCTTCTGTAGGACTGCCTTTTCTTGCTTCACCTGTGCAAGTTCATTTTCAAACACAAGAGCAGAATCAGACTTCTCCTTTAAAAGAGCTTCACTTCTTCTGATGTCATTCTGAAGGTCATGTCTGTCATCTTGAGTAGCAAGATCTTTTTCTTTTTTTATGAGGAGGGCGGTATTTTCATGCAGTGTTTCTGCCAAACAATCTTCCTTGTCATTTAATGCAGCTTGTAATGTCTGTTTATTGGTCTCAACATTTTCCCAAAGGGTATCTTTCTCTTTTTCCAGTCGGGAACTATACTTTTCTTTCTGTAGGATTTTGTTGTCAAGCAGCAAAATATTTTCTTCATACTGTCTTGTTGTAACATGTTCTTGAGATGTAATTTCTTGCAATGTTTTATGAAGAACTGACCTGACCTCATTATCTGTATTTTGATTTCCTTCTGTGGGCTTTTCATACTGTTCCAGCCGTGTCAATAGATCCTTTCTAAAAAGGAGAGCAGCTTGAAGCTTCTTCTGAATTGCATCTGTATCTTTGGATAGTTTTCCATTTTCAGCTTTGAGATGTTCATTTTCTTTATTCAGCTCGCCATTCTCTGAAATCTTGGATTCAATGCCCTTTTGAGAAAGTAAAGTATGCTCTTCCAACTGTTGGAACTTAATCTCCAGATGTTTCACTAGGCCTCTGTGCTCCTGCTGTATGGCTTGCAATTGTATGTGTAGACTACCATTTTCATCAGCAAGTTCCATCTGTTCTTTTGAGGCAGATTCTATAACTTGGGCTATAGATATATCTTTGTCCTTCAACTGCTGACTAAGTCCGAAAAGTAATTCATTTTGCTGAGTTATCTGAATGTTCTTGCATTCAATTTGTTCTGACTTTGCTTGCAACTCAAGGTGCAGAGAGGACTGATTAGCAATGGCCTCCTTCTCCTTTTTACATTCAGTGTGGAGCTGTGCCTGGAGATGGTTCACTTCTACTTGCAAGCCATTAATCTGTTCATATGCATCATTATGGCTCTTCTCCCTTTCTTCAAGATTATATTGTGCCTTCTCCATTTGTACTAGAGCTCTATCTAATTGGCCCTTTAATGATTCCAACTCAGAGAGATGGTGCTTTTGAACCTCTTTTAATCTGACCTCTAATGACAACTTGTCCTTGGCTGATGCTGCTAAACTCTCAGACATGGTTTGTGACAAAAAGGAGAGATTGCCATCAGCATCAACCTTGGTAGTTTTTAGTTTTTGTAACTCACCTTCCACATCTTGCAATACCTGTTGCAAGTGTTTGTTTTCATTCTCCTTCTCCTCAACAGAAGCCAATATATTTTCCAGTTGTACCCTTGATGTAGACGCCTCCAGCTCTTTAGCCTTAAGCTGTCCAGAACCCACTTGAATTGCTGATGCTGCATCTGACAACTTTTCATGCAAATAGTTTAAGTCTTGTTTCAATGCACTAACTTTACAATCTTTGAAATTAATTTCATTTTCAACACTTCTCAACTGGACCAAAAGGTCATTCTTATCTTTTGATACTCTATCCAGAACTAATAGCCACTCTTTTTCAGAATCTTGTAGAATTTGCTCAATCTTATGAATGTTTGATTTCAATTCACAGATTTCTTCCACGTTGACACTAACCTCAGCTTGGAGTTTCTCCCTCTCGAACATCGCTTTTTCGATGGTTTCATTCATGCTGCTCGTCTGCTTCTGCAACTCCTGCTGTGTTGCCCTTGTATGCTCAATGAGCCTTCGCTCCAGCGTCTCCTTCTCTGCAACAAATGTGTTCATTTCCTCTTGCAATTTAATCTTTTCATCATTCATGGAATTGAGAGTGATCTGGTGTTCTTCTCTCAATAAACTAATTTCCTCATGTAGCCTTTTATTTTGCTCCTCCACCTTCTGCATCTCAGAAAGCAGCTGGGCTGTTTGCTTGGCCTGACCCGTGTACTGGTTGTTAATTGCATGAAGGGCCATTTCTCTCTGCTCAAGGTTTTCTGTCAGCAGATTGATGTGCACTTCAACCTGAGCATGTTGTGACTTCAGATTCTCCATCTCCATTGTCAACAATGACGTGTTTGTTTGGTAGCTAGAGAAGGCGTCTTCATTTTGCCTCGACAGACTAGAGTTTAGCTCCAGAGTTCTCTGAAGTTCTTCCTTGTTTATGGATAACTCCTTTCTCAGGATTTCGACAGCAACCTCTGCAGCATGAAGAGCAGTGTTATTGTCATCAACAGCCTTTGAAAGTCTTGCCACATCATCTGTTCTTATGGTCAGTTGATTTCTGGCATTCTGTAATTCCTCTGAGAGATTTACATATTTATTTTGTAGGCTGCTAAAGGCACTTTGCTTTTCTTCTTCAGACTTGCTGAAATGTGCAGACTCTGTGGATAAGAGCTGAACCTGATTCTGTAATTGTGACACCAACTCAGTACTCTGCATTAACTGGGCCTTGACGAGTGTTGTCTCTTCTGCTTGTGTTTGCAGCTCCTCAAGAGACTTAGTCTGGACTAAAAGAAGGGATTCTTTTCCTTGAATTGTTTCTTTTAGACTTTGTATTTCAGACATTTGTGCTTGGAGACTGCTGTTTAGCTTCGCAACAGTTTCGTGAATGTGTGAAAGCTGCTCTTTCTGGCATTCACATTCCGTTTCTTTGGCTAACCAGTTTTCATAGGCTGCTAATGAAGTCCTCTGAAGTTCAAGTAGAATGTTTTCATTTTCCTTCAGAGTTGCTTTTAACAGAGAGGACTCAGATGTTAGAGTGTCAACTTGATTTCTCAGGATTACAACAGAATTTTCAAATTCAGAAACCTGTGATCCCAAAGTGTGATTATTATCAACGGTCAGTTTAAACTGAATCTCTTGATCAGCTATCCTACTGCCAAGTTCTGTGTTCTTTCTGACTGCATCGCTCAATTCTCCCTTGAGTCTTGCTATGGTTTCTACATTTAAATCAATCACATTTTGGAGTTTTGTCTTTTCACCAATACATTCTGTCTGGATAAAACAAAGGTCTTTCTCATTCTTTTGCAATACTGCCTCTTTATTTGCAACACACTGCTGAAGGCTCTGAATTTGAGTCTGAAGCTGGGTGATAACCAATAACTTTTGACTTGTCTGGCTCTCAGTCTCTACAGACTTTTCCTGTAACTTCTGAAGGAAAAGCTCCAGATGTTTTAGAGCATCTTCTTTTTCTTGGAGAGTCAAATAAAGACTTTCTTTAATTGAGCATGCCGTTTTTAGTTTTTCTGTCAAGTTAGACACCTGGTTTTCCATGTCAGAGACCAACATTTTGAGATTTGAGGTATTTTCAAGTAAGTTGGATTGTTCAGTCAATGTTCTGTGGAGCTTTGATTTTAACAGCATATTCTGGCCCTCCAAAGCCTGAATATTATTCCAGAAATTGTCTACCTCTGTTTTTCTCTGATTCACTTCATGTACAAGTTTCTGGTTTTCTGCAGAAAGTGTTTCAACTGTAGATGTAAGGCAATGGATTTCAATATCTGCCGTTCCTGACTTCTCATTCATCAATCTAAGCTGATTGTTGAGTGATGCCACTAATTCATTCTGTTTGATCAGTTCATCTTTGTGATTTTCAAAGTCAGATGATACATTTCTCAAAAACTGTTCCTTTTCTTCCATTTGTCGATGTAGGTCCAAGCATTCCTCCCTTAGTAATGCAGCCTCGCCCTGCATCTTGGATTCAATATCTTTCTGTAGCACCACTTCTTTTTGTAGAGCAGAACATTCTTCAGCTTTTTGCTGATACATCGTTTCTTTCTCCATTAACCCCGACTTAAGGGCAGACCCTTGTTCCTGAAGAAGAGATAGAGTTTCCTGAAGTTCCACTATTTGAACATTCTGGGCTTCCATGTTAGCAAATTGCACAGACAGGCTTGTTTCCTTCTCCATCATTGAAATGTTGAGTTGATCGGCTTGTGTTCTCAAACAGTCCAATTGTTCTTCCTTTTCCCTTAATGTGTCTGAAAGATTCTTATATTCTGTTGCTTTAAGCAGTAAACTTTCAGCATGTGTCAGTTTATTTTGCTCAAGGACATTGTTGAATTCAACTGTTGCCAATGCAAGATCATCTTTGTTTTTCAAGAGGCCTTCAATTATTTTGCGATTTTCAGAATGTTGCATTTCAAGGCCCAGAATTTTATCTTGAAGCAAATTCTTCTCATTTGCTAGTTCAGAGAATGACTTAATTGACTGCGCCAAGTTTTCTTTAAGGGTTTGGCTTCCCTCTGTAAGATTGATCACTTTGAGGCTTAAATTTGAATTCTGCTCAAGAGCCCCTCTCATTCTTTCATCTAGATCACACGCTACCTGCATTTGCTGAGCAAGCTCCTTTTCCCTGATTTCACAAGCAGCACGCAGTTGGTGATTTTGCTCTGTAAGTGCCTGGATGTGGCCATGGAAACCAGACATTTCTGCTTGCCATTGTTCCAACTTGTTTCTCAGTCCAATATTCTCCGTATTAATGTTGTCCAGACTCGTCTTTGTCTCTGCCCTTTTAGATTCTAGCTTTGTAGCATTTTCCTCAAACAAAGCAAGTTGTTTGGCAAGTATAGTAAACTTAGTATCCCTCTTAATCAGGTTGTCTTTGTATTTTTCACATTCTTGCGTTACCTCTTTCAACATGTCATCTTTGTCTATAATTTGCTGGTGGAGTTTTGAGCTTTCTACTTGAAGTGATTCAACGTTTGCCTTCTGCTTCAATGCAGAGACAGTCTTTTCAACAATTTCATTCTGCAAAATGGTGCACTCCTCTTCTTTCTTTGTTAACAATACATCTTTCACAATGAGACCAGACTTCAGGGACAACCGCTGTTCCTGAAGAAGAGACAATGTTTCTTGAAGTTCACTTTGTTGGTTTTGCTGGGCAGTTATTTCCATTCTGAGATCAGCCATGGTGCGCTCTTTTTCTTCCATGCCACCCTGGAGTTCCTCAACCTGAGATGTAACACTCTGAACATTCTCTTTTAGCAGTGTTACTTCATCCTCCTTAGTCCTGAGCAGTAGATTGAGATGATTACATTCGTTAGTCTTGTCCAGCAGAGTTTCTGAAATGGAATGACATCTATGTTCAAGGACTTTGTTCAATTCACATGTTTGAATACTCAACTCCTCCTTGTCACGTTGCAGCACTTGGATCATTTTGCTGTTCTCATAATTTTGTTTTTCAAAGTCAGACAATTTTACTTGCAGATCCATTTCAAGTTCAGAAACACTTTTGGTTGCCTCTAATACTTGCATTTTACATCTCTCCTTCTCATCTGTAAGGCTATTTACTTGGTCCTCTAAATTTGAGCTGAGCTGAAGAGCAGACTCTAGTTTTTCACCAAGCTGTTCCACATTCCGCTTTTGTAAATCAAGATCCTCATTTAACGTCGTCAGTTTGTCCTGCAGCTGCTGTTTCTCAGCTTTTGCATTTTTTAGGAGGTTCTTGAGTTCGGAGAGATTTTCAAGTTCTTTTCCTAACCTGTTATTTTCAGATTCTCTGGCTTGCATTTCAGTGTTGAATTTGTTTTTTTCAACCTCAGCCTGTTCCTGGCTGGACTTGAGTTGGTCCCCTAAAAATGTTATTGTTTCAACCTTTTCTTGTGTCAACTTTTCTAAATGCTCTCGTCCCTCTAAGTGTTCTTCTAGTTGTTTAGATAGCGTTTGCATATCATTGTTATACTTTGCTACATCTGCTAAAAGATTGTTACGTTCTTCGTTGATAGATTTCAGTTCTTGGTCAAACAGCTGATCTTTATCCAGAAGCTGCTGCTGAAGTTTTTCATTGCAAGAACCTATGTCTTTGAGCTGCAAGAGGATTGCCTCAGACTCTTGCAATTTACAGGCCGACAGTGCTATTTGCTCCTTCAGTGAGGAAATATGAGTTTCACATTCAGTAACGTGACTGTTATGGTTCACAGTTTGTTTTTGGAGATCCTCTTTGAGGCCCTGAATGGTTTTACTGTTCTCTGCAACCTGCTTTGTCAGTTCCTCTACCTCAGTCACTTTATACTCTTTGTCCCCCTTAGCCTTGATCAGCTCCGTCTCTGTATCGTTGAGTTTCTCCAACAATTCAGTCATTTTGACATTAAGGGTTTGCTGGTCAGAATCATGAGAGTATCGGATGATTTGCGCATCACGCTCCGCCTTGCGCAGTGCCGTTTCAGAATAAGCCAGGTCCTTCACCTTGAGCCTGACCTCCTGCTTCAGTGCTGAGATTTGCTGAGTATATTCCACCATGTTAGTGGACAGGGTCGATATCTCCTTCTCCTTGTCGAGCAGGACATCTTTGAGATTATCGATTTCCCTCTCACAGCTTTGAAGGATGTGGATGAGCTGTGCTCGTTCTTCTAAGTGGGTAGTGTTCAGTTTATCCAGCTCGTCATTCGTCTGGTCCAGCTCGGTCTGTAATGTTTCTATGGAGACTTCTTGTTTCTGTGTCTTGGAGGAAAACAGCAACAGTAAAATTGTTAGTGTTGTTGTTAGGTTGACAATAATATAAAAACTAGGGCTGGGAGTTTAACATGTCAATTACGATTAATTAATGACACAAAAAAGTACCAAAATTTGACACATTTTATCACTGTTTATTTTTGCACTCCAGACAACGCGGAATGTTTCTAAGCGCACGAGTTCCTGGCATACCAATCATAGCGATGCCCAAGGTGACGCCCCCCAATGTGGAAAGCGCACTAGTAGCGCTAGGCTGACAACAAACACGATGAAAGAAACCGATGAGACCGCGTTGCTTTAAAAAACTGTCTGATGGAAGCGTGGATAATAGCATGGTTGTGTGCAAATTATGCAACAAAGAGTTTGCATATCACCGAGGCACTTCAAGCCTCCGGTATCACCTCAATGCTAAACATGTAGCAGCGAGCACAGACACCAGAGCTAACGTTAACACCAGAGCTAATCGATCAGATGACGGGATTCAGAGCCAAGATGAGTCCACGTCTGTCAAATTAACAAACTCACTGGCAAAATGGATCGCAGTGGACTGTAGACCACTTTCGATGGTACAGGATCAGGGTTTAGAAAAGGTGCTACAGCGTTGTCTGACCCAACTTTTGAACTACAACGCACAATTTCGAACAAAATCCAGCAGCTTCATGACACTGAAAAGCTAGCAAAAGAGGATGTATTGGAGAAAGCCGAAAGTGTCCCTCTGAGCGGGGATCATTGGACATTGGTAAGTGTGACGTATGTGGTGGTAGGAAATGTTGTGTAGGGGTCGGCATGGGCATGAAGGCCTGTGTTTATGCGGTCACCTATACATATATATACACTGTCACCCACATTCAAGCACGCATGCACTTACATGCACACTCTCACACGCACTGTATGTTCACACACACACACACACACACACACACACGTGCACGGTTACGTGCAGGCTGTGCGTGTGTGGTGTGTGGGGGGGGGGGGGTTTGTCGTTAAGTGTCTG